>CATIWK010102740.1:0-11537 GCA_949634005.1 Mallotus japonicus
ACTCAATTAATTAAAAACTAAACCAAATTTAACTCAATCTCAAAAAAAAAAACTAAACTAACTAACAACTAATTACTCTAATTTAAAGCTGAAAATGAGGTAGTTAGTATGCACTACCTAAAGGAGAGTTGAAGCTAAAGAAGAGAGGAAGGATTTAAGCCCAAAAACCATAGGAAAAAGGCACCGAAAAAACCAATCTGGCGTGAAGAATTGGAGCTGCCAAATCGTGAAGATGCAGGGGAAGAAGAAGCAGCAGTAGCTGCTGTCCGGCGGAAGAAGGGAAGAGGGAGAAGGTGACGGCGAGGCTTGGTGGTGGCTGGTGGCGAGCTCAGGCAGTGGTCGTCTGGTGGTGGTTCGGCCCTGGCGTGAGGTAGCAGAAAGAGAAGAAAGAAACAAAAGCAAGAAAATGAGAAAGGAAGGGAAAGTACCCGAAAAAGAACAAAAAAAAAAAATGTCCTACTTTGTTTTGACTTCACTTACCTACTTTTTCTTTTAATAATAATAATAATAATAAAATACATTTACTTTACCAAAATAAAACTCAACCACACAATATCTATATATATATGTAATTATATATTCATATATATACAATACACACTTAGTAAAGTTTTATATATATGTATATATATATATATGATAACAACTAATAAAATTAAATCAAATTAAAAATATTGAAAATAATATTCAACACTAAAGTTTGAAATAACTAACTAAATAATAAATCTCAAAATAATTAAATATTTATTAACACTGCAAATCTCGTTATTAAATTTTAAAATTTATAAATAAAATTCGGATTACAACATAAACGCATATTGGAATAAGAAGAAGTAGACAAATTTCCTTCATTAGACAAATGAATAGGAGAGAAAGGTGATGACAGTAAAGTTGAGCTTATACAATTATTTTTTGTAATGCATAATTATAAAGTTACATATACAGCCCAAGTGGGAGATTGTTTGATCCTTAATCCAACATTGGGATTATATATGAATGATTATGCATTGCAGGCTTTCATATAAGGTGAGTCCATTTAAAAGTGATCATTCGAATTTGGATAATTTGGGCTTTAATGTATCTAAAGAGTGTGAGGGCCTTTAATATGTAGAGACTAATATGTAAGTTCTATTTTAATGATGGACTAAAATAGAAATACCGAAAGATAACAGGAAAGTTATCTACATAGGTGGTCATGTTCCCTAGGTCATATGTGTTGTTATTTTCTATTCTTTCTAAATCACATCATTAGAGAGAAATACAGAGAGAAAACCTAAATGTATTCTTTTAGAAAATGTACTGACCTAGAAGTCTAGCCACACGACTCTAAACGGATTAATCATGGACTCAGGTATGCTTCCGCTACTATTTTGTTGTGATTTCTATTGATTTAACATGAAATTGTGTTCTAAGGTTTTATTCAATTTGGGGATTTTTCCAACATCAAAACCATCTTGGATTTTGATAATTATTGTGAAGGACAGAGAAGTTATAAAAAAAGGATATCGATGGAATATTTATGGTGGAATTGAGGTGAGTATATCATATAATCCATGGTTGCCTACATTACCTTCATTCACTATTTACACTAATAAACCTGAAACCTCACAAATGTTTTTTGGTCAGAAATATTATTAATTGTTCAAGGGGATGTTGGAACCTTAGTTTATTAACCTACTTATCCTCAACTCAGGAAGGATAGAACTAGATAGGGTGGAGGTTTTTTGCACTCCACTAATTGATTTCTGCACTCCTTTTTTTTTTTTTACATAGCAAATTACATAGTTATACTTTAATTAAAATGTTTATTTTTTTATATAGATTACAATTCCTAAACTAACCATTTTTAATATTTTACCCTAAAGCTGTTAGACTTGCAAAATATCATATGCAAGTTGTATTTATACCAGCTTTGTATATGGTCTATTATTGGATGGAAGTAGAAAACATAAGTAGCAGTGAGTATATACTTTATATTCAAACTTGTATAAACATCAAGCAAACAAGATTTATAAAGATTGCATTGAGCTTATGTTTCCTCGGTTTGAATTGGGGGAAGTTAAACAAAGAGCAAGCAATAAGTAAGAACAAGATTTGATCAACATGCTCCATGGACCTCCTTTAGTAACCGAGTAGAAATGTTCCCTTTGTTGGCAATTATTTCCTAAAATAATAAATAAACTAAATGGCAATTATATCAAAATTATATTAATATCAAATTGGCAAGGTAAACAAGAATTCTTGATAAGTAACAGCTGTTTATACACTAATAAATTAAAATTAACCCAAGAAACAGTCCAAGAAAAGCATAACATTTTAGTTTCTACTGGAGAAAAAAAAAGTTCAAGAAAAAAGAAAGAGCATCAATGGAGGGAGTGATGAGAATAAAAAGAAGGCACAACATTTATTTTGCCCCCTGCACTTTTATTGTTTTGGAGATTTACCCCTTGCACTTTTATTTGTGCACATTGAGTCCCTAAACTTTTATTTCGGTTCACATTGAGTCCCTTAACTTTTATTTCAGTTCACATTGAGTCCTTACATAAAAAAATTATCCAAGTAAATCAAATCTAAATTAGAAAAAAAATTTTAAAAAAAAATTTTATGTTAGGCTATTTTATAATAAATATTTGAACAATAAAATAAGTTAACTTATTTTCCTTATAATTTTAATTGTTATAACAAAATACAATTAATTTAAGATAAAAATATAACAAAATTTTCTATTTTATCTTAAATTAATTATATTTTATAATTCAAATATATTATTCTTCAAATATTTATTGTAAAATAGTCTTATTTAAAGAAATATTTTACTCCATGCACTTTTATTTGGTCTGAATTTTCCCCCGCACTTTTATTTATCGATATTGAATCCCCATTAAGGACTCAATGTATGCCAAAATAATAGTGTGAGGACTCAATGTGGACAAATAAAAGTGCAAGGGGGAAATCCAAAATAAAATAAAAGTGCAGGGAGGAAAATTGGTGTTATGCCTAAAAAGAATTATATATGAGGGCAGAATTTTATCCAAAATATAAATGGTTGCAGAATAAAAAAAATAGAGATAAAATGATGTTGTAGCCTACTAACTGGTGCATTCTATCATTAGGTTTTTTTTTTTTTTACAAAGTAAAATACACTTTCTTAATAACGACCATTGAATAATAAAATACATTCTTATCTAATAGTGATAAAGATAAAGTAAAACAAATGTGATTAAAAAATAAAGTTACCATAGAATTTTCCACCATAACTATAATGTCCCTATTAGGGTAAAATATTAAAAAATGGATAGTTTAGGAATTGTAATTCATGAAAAAATAGATTAAAGGATAATTATATAATTAGTTATGCAAAAAAATTAAAAGAGGAAACTAGTGGATATATATATAACAACACAAAGTAAACTAATACAGACCATTAAGGTGTGATTGTGTAGAATTTTGTTACCATTTATAATGATGAATGATATATTGCCTATTAAGGGACAGGTATAATTATGCTAGTTATTGTAGAAGCCAATGTTACCATTTGCGTATGCTCTAAAACCTAAAAGAACAACAACCATTAATGTAAAAGTTGTTGTCAAGCCCAAATTAAAATTGGTTTAGCTATCTTTTCGGGGTTGTTACTAACAGTAGCTGTGCAAATCTTCAAATAAAGGAAGATTTTGTTATCACTTTACACTTATCTCTTTCATCATATTCTCGTTTTCTCCATAGCCATTATAATGCAAGAACCTGTATAGCTAGCTACTTTTATCGGCCCTCCATTCATGTCCTTCCATGTCAAGATTTGAAACTGGCAAAAAATATTATACAGCCATGAGCCTCAATTGCCTTACATGTCAAGATCTGCATAGAAGTAACTCCAGTATAGAGTATGATCAAGAAGCCCAGCATCAAAAAATATGTTGTATAAAGGTAGAAAGAAGTTGGTCAGGACACTTGAGCCCACCTCCCTATGAGCGAATCGGAAAAGGTTCTATGGCCAGCTTTGCTAGGAAAATGAAGAAGGATCATCGTCGCCTAAAGAGTATGGGAACTATGACATGTAAGGGAACCGATGAACCAAAGCTGGTGAGGAGCTCTGGAATGAGAAGGGATTGGAGCTTCGAAGATTTGAGACAAAGGAGTGAGGATAGAAAAGAATGCAGAGCATACTAAAATATGCATGGCTTGCAGGGACCCGGGGAAACATAAATCTTTTTCTTTTTCATTATTTCTTTTGAAAAAAATTTATATATATACATACATTTGGAAAGTTGATGTATCAATAGATGGAGATGGTTGTGCTTGTAAGAACGATCACATTTGTGTTATTTCATTAATATTATAGCACTGTAAAATAGCAATAAATGTTAAAAAAATCATGTTGAAAACGGTCATACTCAACTTCATATCTATATATCCTTAAAGAGATCCCAACAAATAAAGAAATGAAAATTCTTTGAAATAGTTCTAATATCCATCTCTCAGCAATCATCTTTCATCTCCATCCATCAAAAAGCTTTCTTCATCTTTCATTGAGGTTGGATAAGGATCCTACCAATTTCCATAGATTGTATAGCTGAGTTCAATCTTTCATATTAATTCCATAGGTGCTGTTTCAATTTAAACTTTTTTTAGGTGCATTGAAACCTACAGAAATTGTTGCAGATATACGCATATTATAGCCCACATGCTTCCCCATCTATTAAAATCTCAAACTTGATTTCATAGCGTTGCTTCAGAAATTGTTGCAAATAAGCAATATTGCAGCAATTCTTCGAATAGAGTCACCATTATCGTTCTCGTTATGGTGCAGTGCTTCCAGTCTTTTGATGTAATCAGCTATCATCACCATTATTCTATACAAAGAAACCACCCGTTCACTCCATTCAACTACCATCCCTCAGCAAGTAAAAAAGGGAACATTGTTTTATGCAGGGGTACCATCTTCCTAGCAGGATTTAAGTAATAACATAAGAATCTCTCCCTAATTGGAAACTAAAATAGGGAAGCGAATCAGGTAATGTGGCATCATTGATCACTCATACTCCTAGGCTAAACCAGCAATATTCACAGTGAGATCATGTCAATGGATACTGAAGTTCATGACAACTTTTCCAAACAAAAGCAATAACAATCAACCAGAATTTTACAAATCACAATTTCTGGTCATCTTAAAAATTGACCCAGCATAATAGATTGTCATTCCAAATTAGTTTTTCCACAAGGTGACATCAAATTGAACCGTATCCTTTTCCCAGATACAAAGATATGCAGTCATAAACGTGGAATTAACTCAAAATAAAGAACATAATTTCATAGCCATCGACACTCAAGTGATTATATGGTAGTGTCCTAAAACTATGGTAGTCATGGAATTTACATTCACAATAACTTTAAATTGACATCACGTTTAAAATTCTCATTATCACTAACCTGACATTTATAAATACACCCAGTTTCAGGCCTTGGATTTTCTTCCAATAAAGTGGCCATAATCAAACTTTTAACTTGCTGACTATATGGAGTGACAGGCCTCTAGTTCTGCAATTGTGGCAGCAGCGAATGGTTAATGAAGAAAAGAAACTATGAGAACTCCAACAGTCCAACCCCATATCAAAACTTTGTTTAACCAACTTCAATGTCTTCACCTCTAGGATGTTCACTGCACCTCAATTGGAAATAACCAATTTAGTTTTCCTTTCTTCTCGCTTCAGCCTTCCAATCTCGTCTACCAAGCTTGGTTCTTGTTTCACTGCTTGGAAAGCTAATCAAATTCTCAGAATGGTTTTTCCTCTCCACTGGTGGTTCACCTGCGATTGGAGTAGCCAAACAATGTGCCTGAACTTTACTATCTAAGGCAAAAGCAGAAGTCACACTTCCATTTGACACTTCAAAAGTTTTACAAACATGGGCTTTTCTTGCATCTCTTTTCCAATTTCGTTTGCAATGAACAATGCTCCCATAATTGTTATGATTCCCATTCTGTTGCAGATGTTCTTGCGGTGTAGCAAAATCATTTGGCACAGAAGCCTTCTTCATTTCTGCCTCCAGGCGTTTCCGGGCCCTGTACCTACGCTGCCGTTCTCGGTTCTTTAGACGACAACTCATAATATCATCACGACTTCTTAGGTGATCTTTCAGTTGTAGAGACTTCATACCATTATGAGAACTCATATTGTCTTGTGTGGCAATTGCATTTGTATTTCGCTCATTCTCCATTTTGTATGCTAATTATTGACTGCATTGATAGAGGAATTTTAAAATGAGTATACAATCAAGTTTTTAAGTCGATGAAAAGCACCACATGTTCATTACAGCTGAAACAAAGGACGATTTGCAATATACGTTTACACAGCAACAAATCATACAAGTGGGCTGGCAAACATATTTGTTCTGAAAGTTCGTAAAATGTCATCTCGAGTTAAATACTAAACATATTCACATGTCAAGACAAGCAAAGAAATTCAATTCCTATGAGGTCAACAGATGATATACTTATCTTCACATCAAACATATATCCAAACAGATGAAGCATAGCATTCATAGATGGTGCCCAAACATACCTGGCATTTGGAGACCTTACATGATCAGGAAATTGGTTCCAATTCTATGGAATAAATTAGCAAAACAATGTGTTTACATGCACTTCCTTTACAATGTTGCAGAGCAATTGAAGATTTGGTCGCATCAAAGAAATAGATGAAATTGGATCACAACAAATCTCAAACCCTCAAGTTATCGCTTCATTTCCTTCTTATCCACTTTGACTTTCTTTTGAACATCACATTGAATTGCAAATTAAAATTGGAATTCCAGCAACTAATCCTAAACAAGTAACAACAAAACTCCGAATTCATCTTTCTTTAATAGACACAGAAACGTTAAAACCACTATAAAAACATTATAGTCAAATACTGATTCAGCTCTCGTAAGCTATGTAAGAACCAAACCCACCCCAAAACTGTGAAATTGATAACGAAGGAATTGTCACCAATCTAAACAGAATGGACCAAATTTAAGAAAAAGAAAAGTAATAATTAAAAAAAAAAAAGAAAAAGAAAGAAAAAGCACCTCATAAGATGCAGCAACTTCTATGTAGCAGCAGTAGAAACTTGATATATGAGGGTTTGATATTTTGGCCGGACAGAAAGATATTTGCGAATGTAAAGAAAAAGAGTGATCAATTTATCGAGTTTTGAGATATTGGCGTGGTCGCCGGGCATGATAATGTGTAAATCTCAATAGTTTTTGAGTTTGACGAGTGGTGAACAGTTCGAGTATTCACATCTCCACCTGCTGCTATTATTATTAATATTATAAGGGAAAAGGTCAAAAAAAAAAAAAAAAAAAAAGTCTACGGTAATCTCATATCCACAATTAACATTTTTTTTAGGTGCAAATAAATTAAACGGAGCTGATTTTAGCCTATCACTATTATCATTAGTATAAAATGAATTTATATAATATTGTTTAAAAAATATTTCATAAAAATTAGATGTAAAATCTTTTTTGAGTTGGTTTAATTCAAATGAATTTTATAAAATTTTGTGAAATTTATTTACAAATTCAAATAAATATGTTTGATTTAAATGAAAACTTTATAAAATTCATTTGGAATTCCAATTTTTTAATTTTGTGGAATTTTTTGAAACTAAATCAATTCTTATAAATAAAATATGTTTGGTTTAATAAATTTGGAATTCATTTGGAAATAAATTATATTTGAAATTCATTTGGAAATAAATTATATTTGAAATTCATTTGGAAATGAAATGAATTTTTTGGTGGAATTAAACCAAATAAGGGGTTAATATCATATTAATGTTACTAGATCCTAAAGTATATATATAAAAAAAAAACCAGTTATTTAAAATTTTTATTAAATAAAAATTTAAATTTTTTTGAAACATTTTTGTGTTAAAATAAAAAGTTTTTAAATTTTTTTAGGATAACTTTATTCCTTATTATAAACATTAGGAGGAAAATGTACTTTAATCTATTTTTTTTACATGTCATTAATAGTGGACCTGACTAACGGTGAAAAATTAACACTGACTTAAATATATGATTTTCAAAATGAAAATAGTATATTTGTACTTTGAAAAATATTAGTGAAGAATGTGAGATTAAGACACAACATAATGAGTATTTTTATACTTTTTCCTTTTATATAATAAGAAACAATAATATTTTAATCTCATAACTTGTATCGTTTTTTAATTAAATCTTACAATTTTTTTTTACAATCAAATTTTGTAAATTTTTAAAAAAATATTTATATTAATTTTATCCATTAGTCAACACTTAAAATTAATTTTTTTACATTTCAATTTTAAAACTTTTAAAAAAGTTATTTTTTATATTTTAAATAAATTACTTTCATGTTTATTTATTATTTAACTTCCATAATAACTATATAATTCACTAAAATAATATTAAAAAATTAAAAATAAGAGTTAATTTGTTCTTAAATTATTAGTTTTATTAACAATGATAAGTAAATTTTATTAAATACTTTTAATCATTTTTAAATACATAATTTTAATTAATATAACATAAATGAACAAATATTTTTGTATGGATAAAACTCAACTAATTTTGTTAATATTATAATTTGTGTTAGATTTTACATAAAATTTAAAATTTATTGAATTTTAGAATAGACAAATTTTTACAACACATATTTAAGTAATCAAATAAGTGAACATATTTTTTTAATTGATAGTTTTTATTTTTTAGTGTAAACTATATTTAATGTAAGATAAATATAATTAGTTTTCTATTTTATCTTATTTATAATAATAAATAAAATTATTAATTACAGAAATATGCTAACTTATTTTGAATGTTTAAATATTTATTGTAAAATAGCCTAATTTAAAAATATATTTTTAGAAAAAATTAATTCAAATATATTGAGTTGAAAAATTATTTGAAATTTAAAACAAATTATAATGTTGAAAAACTAATTGAATTTAAAAAAATATAAAAATATTTGTTCATATATAATATATTGATTCGAATTATATATTTTAAAAATATATAATTAATTTTATTTGTCTCTATTATTACATTTAATACATTAAAAAATTATTTCTTTTTTTTATATCAGTTTTATGAGTAATATAGTTATTATGAAAATCAAATGATAAAATAAATTATAAATAAAACGATTATTTACTTAAAATTTAAAAATATTTTTGAAATTTTATGATTGAAAAGTAATATATATATATATATATATATATATATAATTTTAATGGTTGACTCATGGAAATTGATTTGACTAATAGATAGAATTAAGAAAAAGACTTTTTAAAACTTATAAAACTCTATTGTAATAAAAAATTTATTATAGGATTTAATTGAAAGAATGATATATGTTATAAGACTAAAAATACTGCTATCATGATTAACCTCTAATACAATTAAATTTTTATTATTTCAATTTAATTTTTAAACTTTATTTTAAACCTATTTAACTCATAAAATATATGAAATTCATATTTTATAAAAAGTACACAAGTATAAATGTAAAAGATTTTATGTGGACTTAGATATTATTTAGTTGGATAAGATAATATAATTAAAAGAAATATATTTTAAATTTTTATTTTAATCCATGACTTTATTTTCATTAACTTAGAGCTTATTTTTAGTATTTTATATGTTTAAAAACATTAAAAATCACATATTTATCCATTATGGCATCGTATAAGTTAGAAATGAAGACTATAAATTTAACAATAAAATAATTCTATAATAAAACTTCAAATGTTGTATATATATATATATATATAAAAGTAATAGGTGTAGGACGCAGGATTTAGGGTGTGCCAAATTAAGTATTCGGTAACCACATAACACTGCACAAACTTTATTTTTTACTTGAGAGATACAAGTTCTAGTTACAGATCCTTAATTTAACATTGCGCTTTTATATGTGAATGATTTGTATTGCAAGTTGTCATATAAAATGAGGCCACTTAAAAGTGATTATTTAGGTTTCGGATAATTTTGGACTTTAATGTATTTAAAGTCTGTGGGGCGTTTAATGTGTATAAACTAATTGATAATTTCTATTTTAATGATATTAGTAATTTTCAGTTATGGTAACCAGTTTGTCGTCTTTATATCATCATGTGTCCAACTTTCAAATCATAACATAAAACCTTCCCACCTTTGATTCAATTATCAATGAAGTGTTCAAACAAAATTTATGACCGACGAAAATGACGTGGTAGCTAATATGGACCAGATGATACCACGTTGGTCTAATAAACTGTGACATGTCAGTGTACTTGGTGACGTGGTGCCATGTGTTTCCACATCAGATGCCACATTGCTTTTTTTTTAACCTTTTAACATTTTTACTCTCTCTCCTCTCTCACTTTACCTTTTAACCTAAAATAAAGAGGACATCACACTACTTATTCTCTGCTCTCTTTCAATTTCTTAGAATTACATTTATCTTCTTTTTCTTTTTCTTTTTCTTTTTCTTTTTCTTTTTTCACAAATTTTCTTTTACTTTCTCGTACTTCCTCACCAACCAAACACTCTCATTTCATAAAAAAAAAAAAAAAAATTCTTGAAAACTTATGTTCAATTAATTCAATGGTAATCAACAAAACTTAATCAATATTATTACTATTTTCCAATTTAGTAGCCAACATAGCTATTTTGACTTCTACCTACGATTTTTGAAATAAAAAATTTTAGGTGTTTTTTACTAACTCAAAAGCAAAACAAAATTTTAGTCGTTCAAAAAAAAAAAAAGCAAAACAAAAACAAACCTTAAAAAATCCAAACCCACCCATTTCATGACCAAACCCAAAATCCAGCTAGAATTATCTCAACAAGAACAACATGACAGTGTTGTTCAAACAAAAACAAAAAAACAACAACAACATGACAGTGTGACTAGCTTTCTAAGATTAGTCCTCGCCGACTAGAGACTACCAACCAAACCTCAACAAAAGTCTCTTTCATGGACGATGCCGCCACTATTGTCCCTCATAGATCCCATCGATTATTTGTCCTTAATGAAGGCAGAAATAAAATTTTCATTTAGATCTAAACATTTCTCATCTGAAATTTCAACAGATCTCATGTTGTTGTTGTTGTTGTTATTGGTGGTGGCTGCAATTTTATGGTTGCAACATCAGTGATGGTGGTGGTGGTGGCTACAATTTTGTGCTAATGGTGTTGTTGTTTGTTTTAATGGCAGCCTTTCTGAGTAAGAAGTTGATTTTTTTTAAAACAACAAAAATAATTGATTATTTTTCCATTGTTGTTGATCTTTTTCCATTGTTTTTGTTGAAAAATGGTGGAAAATCATTGTTCACTCTATTATAGAAAGTATTGAAAATTTATATTTTTGAAATAAAAATGTAATTTTAGTGATGTTAAGTGTGGAGTTTGGTTATAATGGTGGTTAATAGATGGAGACAGTAATGGCACGATGAAGGTGAGGTTGAAGGGTGAGAAAATTTTTATGACAAGATGAAGGTGAAGTTAAAAGGAAATAATTTCTTAATTGA
>CATIWK010102750.1:0-15574 GCA_949634005.1 Mallotus japonicus
TTCCGAAAGAACCGAATCTCCGTACCGAACCGTTCCGAAAAATGGTACGGTACTGGTATGGAGATTTTTTAATTTGGTACTGGTACTGGAGATTTGATTTTTGAAATCCCCGAAATTTGGTACGGTTCCGGAGATTTTAAATCCCCGGATTTCCCCGTACCGTGTACACCCCTAGGTAAAATAGTAGTTACCTGTCCTTTGTGTACATATAATATAAGAAAAGATCTTTTTATAATTTGAATGTGTTTGCAGAAGAAGAAAAACGGAAGGAATATAAGATATGGAGATAGAAGGGGATGCAAGTATTTTGAATGTCATGATGAACTGTTTGATGCTTAAGCTTCGAAGGTTATTAAAGAATTACAGGAAGAGAATTTGAATTTGAAGTTTGAGAATGCAACATTGAAGTCTTTGGGTGGTGATATAATTCAGCAGGACGAATTAAGTGAATTGGAGATTCAATTTGGCTAGCTTAAAAGGGATATAAAAAATGCCCACGAAGTAGGCCAGAATTATAAGTGGAAGATGTGGTTGTGTGTTCTGATTATTAACTTGTTGTTTTTTATGTGTATTATTGTTGTTGTAATTAGCAATTAGGTGATAGGTCATTTTGGTGTTAGGTAATTAAGATGCAGAGCTTCAACCTTATACTCCTCGTGTTTTTTTTGCAGGAATGGTCTGTGCGTCTTGCACATGTAAGCAGCTGTTATGGCTTGTGCTTGAAGTACATGTAAGCACTAAGGTTTTGATTAGTGCATTTTGTATGTAATGATGATGATATTTATAAAAGAACTACGATGATCTGAAAAAAATTGTTGTTTATTGTTAGATATTGAATATTGTTTTATCAAGAAAATGTGAATGTTAAATGCAAAATATTAAATAGAGTGTTTATTTAAAGTGTGAAGAAATAGAAGTGATCATAGTCTGTTATTGTCAAACAATGTTTTGAATGTCAATTATCAGCTCCTAAGCCTTATCTAGTTGGATATGCTTTATAACTCTATTTCCCCAGTTTAATGAATTTCTTTCTCATTTAAAAAAAATAGAGTGAACTTGAAATGCAGGCATATGTGGTAATGAAAGGCAAACAAATGTTGTAATTTTTGAACCACAAACACATTCATAAATCAATAAGCCAACAGAACCGGATAGAATTATAAACATGTATTTCCTTTCATTAATATAATATCATTTCATCTGAAACATATTGACCACATATATGGTCACTAACTATCATTTACAAAAAGTTCACACTTTACTAAGAGTCATACCAAAAAGTTTCCAATTTGTCTAAGGTTCAGAAAACCTTTCCCATATCCTAAGATTCACAAAAAGTGTCCAAAATACTATGATTTATAAAAAGTTTCCAAAAAATTTAGATTTTAGTAATCTGAACCAATAAACTGAGCAACCAGATTATATAAATCTGAGAGTCTTCATATATACATGCAAGCACATTATTTCCAAGCTGGCTTAAGCTTGGGACCAGTGACTTGTTTTTTTAGCTTTAACTTGGGGATCATTTTCGTTGATGGGATCGCATTACTAACTGGTGGCCTTGGTGGAGGATTTGAAGTCCGCGAATTCTTGATGGTTATACCTGCTGTCTGTCCATGCTCACTTGCTTGACTCTGAAATATACTTCCATTATCTGTGCATCTCTTCTGCCTTTTTCCTTGAAGTTGATCTCTTTCAAGTTGAAGTTTATCCCCACTGACAGCTGCAGCCCCTCTCCACTTCAATCCTTGTGGTCGGAACCTGCCATAACTTGGATTTTCTTGAAATTTAATCTTCTCATGATCATAAGTCTTCACAAGTCTTTGATTCTCTGTTGGTACCCTGTTTACACAGTGTATCACCCTTTCTCCCCGCATTCCAGGCTGATTCAAATTTTCCAAAAGCATACTTCATTAGTGCACATTCATCATAGTGGTCACGTTTTAATTGAACAAGTTTATAATTACAACAAAACACCCTTATACGATCTTAAAAATTTAAAAAAAAAAAACACATAAATGTAACAACTGATTTTTGATCAAACACTACTGATATGCTATTCAATACACATACTAGCTGTACATAACCACAGAAGGACATCTTCAACCTATATCCTTATATTCTAAAACACATTAATTCAACTTATCATTTATATACCAATGCATACGTAGAAAGTTGAATTTACTATTAAATATATTACTTTAAAAGTAAACTTACATTGAAGGTCACTTTTCCTGTAATATCATCATGAAAAATGCTAACTCCACATTCATTTTTTTTTTATAACGACCATAAACCTGTGGTGCCTTTCCCTTTCTAGTGTAATCTTGTCTTGCTGATTTCTAGATTTTTGAATTCTGAGATGGTTCATTTATCTTAATACCTTTCTGCTTTGGAATTTGCTGCTGAGGTGGGTTCTCTATACCTATCCTAGTTGAAGCACTGACTGCAAATGAAGCAGTTAAAGAACTTCCATCTTTTTCACCTGAAGCAGGAGTTGAAGCTTTTTGTGTGAATGATGGTGCACATGAAGAACTTGTTGTTGCTGTTTGGGGGCAAGCTGGTGGACCTGATTCAGTTGAAGGCCCCACAAACCCTGCTGCTCCTGAAGCAGCTGCTTCTGAATGTGCACTCATCTACACATTTAAGCCAAAGTACACATATGATGTTTTAAACTATTTAAATGTGTAATTCCTATTAATTTCTAAGTTTTGTTCCACTTACATTATCTTTATTTAGGCAGCCTTTTTTGTTATGCCCTGTCTCTTTACACAGTGAGCATGTCATAACAGCTCCCTTGCGAGACATTTTCCCACTCCTTTTGGGTTCTTTAGGGTCTTGCCTTCTTGATAATTTAGGTTTACCTGCACTCTTTAGCATATCAGGTGGTAACAAGGGTGGGATGTTTGTCTTTGGCCACATGTTTCTGCCCTTCACTGGTTACATACAATAATGATATGCAGCCAAATACATTTCTTTGCTATACCACTTGTCTATATAAACTTTAAGAACTTTTTGACTATGGTTTAATGCACACACTCCATGAGGACATGGAATCCCTGTGAGAGACCAAACTCGACATGCGTAACTCATGCTCTCTAAATTAATTGTGTGCCTATCACTCCCTTCACTAATTTCGTACCCTTTATCCCTATTCCACTCTATAGTGCACATTGCAACTATCTCTATATTTTTGTTTAATTTTTCACATGCACTTGGACTTGCATTACAATACTATTTATTAGCTGCATCCTTTTTTTCATGAATTCTCTTCATGCAATCAACTCTCACAAAATCTAACATAGTAAGAATATGTTTTTGTCTTGCTTTCACTAAATGGCCATTCAAGGATTCACATATGTTATTGCAAATAGTGTCATATTTTGAATGAAAAGAAAAGTAAAACCTGCACCATGTGTGAGGAGGATAATTCAGCAAGTGTTCCACATAACCACTCCCTAAGGCATCAAGTTTCTCTAGCTGATCTGTAAACATCTGCTCAAATAGGCTTTTTGCACATCTCCAAAAGTGTTGTTTGAAATCAATTCCTCTCCATCTCTTCTGCCATGCCATATATTTATGCATTGCACACCATCGATGCTTCACCAAAGGCAGTTCTTGCTTAACTGCTTCTATCAAACCCTATATACAACATACCATTATTAAATTATGTCATACAAATGATTAAAAATAATTAAGAATACAAAGCATTCATCTTTTTAATTAAAAATATTTCACCTTTTGCATATCACTGATTATGGTTAATTGACTGCTATCATCCAAAATAAGATCTTCTTTCAAATGCTTTAAAAACCATGACCAATTATCTTTGGTTTCAGATTTCACCACAGCCCATGCAACTTTATAGCTTTGGTCATTTGCATCCCTTCCCACTACTGTTAGTAACTCTCCTTTACATATATTCTTGATGAAGCACCCATCAAGTCCTAATATTGGTCTGCACGCTGCTCTCCACCCAAGCTTTAACGATTGAAAACAGATGTAAATTTTACTAAATCTGCTTATGCCTGCTTCATAAACAACTTCCACACTTATACCAGGATTGGTCTGTCTCAACTCCTCTGTATAATCCCAAATTCGTCTATAACCATCCTTTTAATCCCCTTCAAGCTCTTTAAGGATGGTTTGATTTATCTCAAGCTTCAGGTGCTTTTTAGCATGTGCACATATCTTAGCATAAGTAAGCTCAGGATGGTCTTCAATAATGTCTTTAAAATATGACACTAGATATTCTTAAGAAGCCCTCATGTTTTTCTATATCCTTGTACATCAATGATTTGGATTGTAAGTCTTAATAAGGAAATCACCACTCTTTTTTTCTAAACTTGCATATATCATCCATGGAAAAGCTTATTTACATCTGCACCTAACTCTAAAATTTTCATTCTTTTCATATTTGATTTCAACCTCTCTTGCAATCGCATATTTTGCAACTGCCATTCTAAATTCTATAACACTTTTAAAAACCATTCCAACTAAAAATGCAGGCACAGTGCTTTCAGGGTTGTACATAACCCTTTTTGATTTCCTCCTTCAAATGTTTTTATGACCTTCTGGACCCCCCCCCCCTCTTCCTCCTCTTCAAAACTATACTCATCATCACTATCAACAAATTTTGGATTAGTACCAACCTTTTTAGGTGCATGATCCTCCTCAATAACAGGTTCATCAGAACCAAAATCTTCAACATGAGGTTCATCATTGATGGTACAATCATCTGATTTTTCTTCAGCCCACCTTTGCTTAATTTTTTTTGCATCATTTCTTAAATTTTACCTTACTTTAGCAAGTTCTTCATCAAAGGCATCTGAACTACTATCATCAGCTGCATCTACATGATCTTCATCTTGTTCGTATTCATCATGGACTTCAGTCTGATTAGCTTCTAAATGGTCTGTCATATAATGACTTTCACTGTTAGTTGTATGTACAAAACCAGTGAATGTTGCCTGCACATCATCCATTGGTTGTTCATCATTTGTAAAATCTTGTTCTTCAACTTGTTGATCATCATTACCAACTTCTTGATCTTTAACTTGTTGTCTGAAATATGCATTGCCTGAACTCTGTCCTGTTTCTTAATGGTCTGACCTATGGTGAAATTGAATATCTGCTTGGTGTCTTGAATTAGTACATCAAACCTTGTCTGTTCTTCAGCTTGAGCTTCTGGTTTTTCCCCTTGATGTTCCACACTAACTTCAAATAAAACATGTCCTTAATCTACAACCTCAATGTTTATATGCTCATTCCTATTGCCCAAATCACTCCCTTGCTCACTATAGGCCAAATTTATTCCATCACTATCTCTTACCTCCACATTAAATGACTTCCCCTCATGTTCAATTACTTCCTCACCTACTCCAGAGTCACCAATAGTCAAGTCACATATGTCCCCATCATGTACCTTAACATCTCCCTTCATGTCAGAATTTATGTCTTCCATTTCATCACCCTCTGCACCCTTCTCAGCATCACCATCTTCCATGTCTTCATCACTACTAACATTAATATTTTCGAATGCTAACTGTGGCACATTTATAATTTCAGGTTTCAATAAACAACTCCATATGCACTACACCAAAAACTTCACTTACAGGCAGCATCTTATAAACAAAGTCATCGTTGTAAAGGAACCTAAGACCATTATCCATTGAACTCCCCCTAGGTAACCAAAAAATCTTTGGTTTTTGACTATACCCGATACTCCTTATTTTTTTCTCAATCCTAAATAAACACATTCTGTCTATATCATAAACTTTCCATTTTAGTATTTCAACATCAACATACCTGAGTTTGGGATCCCTCAGGAATTTACCACCATGATGTATGGTGAAAATTATAGGAACATCATCACCACCCATCTTCCTGCAATGATGTTGAAAACACATTAAGTTCTGTTTATTTTTTTTTTAAATAAACTCAATTTGTCTCATTAAATGGACTAAAGCATTACCTTTTTCAATCACACGATTTCAAAACTCTATCACCTTTCACAACCCATGCAACATCGAATCTGCAACACACCCTGAAACGTCTCTCTGTGCATTCAGAATTTTCCAAAATGGTAGGGAAGCTCTCTGTTTTTTTTTCTTTCTTAGCTTACACCTCCCACAATAGAAGCTTTAATGAACTCAACCACTCCCTCCTGAAGAGAAATACATGGAGGACACGTTGCATTCAATTTGCACCAAAACAACAGTTACAATTGGCTACAATTTTTTTTTTCAACAGTTACATTGGTAAAGACAACTGCCATTCTAAATCCCATTAAAAAATTGCCCTCAGCTTCATTCATATTCCTTATGCAGAACGTGCTACCCACGATTTATTTTTTGCCTGATTTTGGGTTTAAATGGCCGAAATTTATAATATATGGACTTATTTGTTGAAAAAAGTACAAATGGGTTTATTTGGGCCGAGACACGAGTTTAGAAGCCTCTTTGTATATTAGTCCATTAATAAATATAACAGACAACTCAATTTACTTTCAAAAACATTTACTGGTTCTTATAAAAATATATATTAAATAAGAATTTATTAATAGATAAGCCTAGAAAGAGACATATAATTTGAAATTAATAAAAATAAGTTCATAATCTTAAAAAAAGTCAAACAACATATTATTAAATGCAGTCATTTAAAAATTAAAAAAAATTATATAATTACATTTAAATTATCGTGAATGTTATATTATCATTCAACAACCAACGACTCCATGCACGTATGCATTCATGACAGTTCAACTGTTAATCTTCACATCTTAATTACGCCCCTCCGGTCCACTACTTGAGCACCAAATCAAACTTGGCATATGTTATGTTATGTTATGTTACTCTATCAATCTTCAATTTCATTTGAGCCGGCCTCGTTGACAATTTAGAAGTTTCTTCGAGGCAAGAATACACAAATAGTGCCAGCTACTGTTTTTGAAACAAAGAGTTTTTTTTTTTTTAATTAGAAGACTAAATATAATTTTTCTTAAATTAAAAAACTATTAGTTAATATGTAAACAATGCAATTTTTCTCAAATATCATACTTAATGATATTTTACTTTATAAAATATTTTTCTATTAAAATATTTAAATAACTTTAATTGTATCAGATGATATAATTAACTTTTCAAAAAAAAAAGATGATATAATTAAATTATGTAAACAATGACAAAAAATTAATTTGAGATGAATTTAAAATTAACATTAATAAGTTTAGGAATCAAATTAAATTATTTTTTATGAATTAAATCCTTCAACTGGGTTGACTCTATATATATATATATGGTAATTCAAAATACACCATCATTTATATTTAAGATTATAAACAAAGATCTACTAGGATAATACCTAAAATAAAAGGGACAAATAATAATCAGCTCAAACAACTAATGCCTAGAAACTAATTCTATAAATATACATGGACTAATTTACTATTTATAGTGAATTTAAAAATATATTTTTCCTACTTATGTTAATCACAAAAATTAAACTCTAATTAATCATATAGGAAGTAAGAATTTATTTGTTTCAAAATTAAAATTAAAATTAAAAACAAAACAAAGAAAAATAAAAATAAAATTCATTCTGAAAGTGAAATGAAAAACAATAGTAAATAACATAAATTTTTTAAATAAAATAAAAATTTTTAAATAGCTGATTTTGATTGATTTTCCTTTGTGATGACTTAGATTTAAAATTCATTTTGAAAGTGAAATGAAAATCAATAGTAAATAAAATAAAAAATTTTAGGGACAAGTATAATTTTGGTCCTGTAATTTTGTCTTTTGGTAAAAATAGTCATTTGGTTTTTTTTTAATTTTTAAATAACTTGTGTTTTACATTTTTTTATATTTTGGTACCCTTCTAACAAATATTGTTTAAAATTTATGCTTTAATGTAAAAATAATATACATTTTCAATGCTAAAATCATATAATGAGTAATATATTATTCACCTAACTACAATAAACTCATAAAAAATTAAATTTAGATGTATTTTTAATTTAATTATGAATAAAAATAAATTATTTTTAAAATAAATTTACAATATTTTTAAAAATAACCAATGGTTAGATTGATCGTAAATCATATATAGAATAAATTTATCATTGAAATTTAATATTATATTAATTTTTCTTATAAAATAATGATGATATTAGTTAGAATGGTATTAAAGTGTAAAAAAAATGTAAAACACATGACACTTAAAAAAAATCACAAAACTAGTTTTGCCAAAAAATAAAATCACATGGACCAAAATTGTACTTATCCCAAAATTTTAAATAGCTGATTTGATTGATTTTTCTTCGTGATGACGTAGATTTCTATATCCATTGATCTCATAATCTATAATATTTTGTCGTTGGCTCAAAATAATATTATTTAATTAAAATTTAAAAATGAATATTTAAAATATAAGTTGACATTGACATAAGAATAGCTAAATGATAACTTCTTCTCAGTTATAGGTTGATAGGGCCTTTCTTACGGCAATAAACAAATCAAATTATTTACGAATAGTTCGGTATTTGGTTCGATAAAAACTCTTTTAAGTTTGTATATTGAAGTTCGTTTAATAAATAGCCGATCTCAAATTATACAAAACTTAACTCGTGAAACTCGCAAACAGATTTGAATAGAAGTTTGCGAGACATCTCTAATTTTAGTGTCTATTTATTTAGTAAATAATTTATTTTTAATATAGTTTATATTTTTAAAAAATTTTAAAACTCGTTTAGTCTCATTTAAACTCGTAAACAGCTCGTGAACATTTAATGACATTGCAAATTCACCTCGAGTTTGGTTCAATTATAACGAAATCCAAACTAGTTAGGATTCGGCTCGACTGGATTACACTTCTAGCCTTTCAATTAAAAAAAAATCCAACATGAATAAATTAGGATATTGGCTCTTTCTGGCTGACCAATAAGCGAACATAGGTGAGATAACACAAAAGTGCACATTTATTGAGTACCCATACCAATGTTGATTTGGAAACTTGTAATGCTGTTCGGCTTCGGACAAAAAATAAAAAAAAAATTGTGTTGGCGGTTGTGCATAGCATACGATTGCTTATGTTTCTTCATAAAAGTTAATTACTACTGCTAACTAAATACCAATTTGCCAAAATCTCAAATCCAATTTTATTTCATATGTTGGATATGTTCATCCCATCAACGGAACACATATATTTCATATTCCGTCCAAAAAAAAAAAATGACGATGTTTATATTTCAACCAATTTAAACGATTTCTCCCAAACTTATTACTTTAAATTTCAATTAAAATTGTTCAAAATGTTGTTGTACACAATAATTAATAATTAAGTTGTTCGTATTAAATGTAAATTCATTTCTTTGCCAAATAATTTTAAAAATAAGAGTAAATAATAATTTTTTTTAAATTTGATCTAATTCACACTTCTCCTTCTCTTATTTGAAAATTGAATTTTTTTATTTTTCAATTTTATTTCGTCAACACTTTAATCTTTCATATACGATTCTAGTGAATCTCTTATATTAAAAAATACTTAGGTCCCTCTATTTTATAAAAACATATAGTTTAGTCCCTCTGTTTTATAAAAAAAAATGTACAAAATTAATCCCTCTATTTTAATAAAATTAAACATGTTAATTTTTTTTATTTTTTAATTTTTAAGCGTAACTATTTTTTCTAGAACTTGCACATATTTCTATCAACAATATAAAATTAAAACTCAAGCCATAATTTCAATGAATACATTAATTTTTTTTATTTCACTTTCAAAATTAAATTATTCAAATTTTTAGTATTTAATTTCAACAATTGTAATTTTAAAAGTTATTAAAAAGAAAATTGATTAAACTAATTGCAAAAAAGTCAATATAAAATAAAATTGATGAAAATTTATTCTTTAATTTTTTATTTAATATATTAATTGATGTATGCATACGTGTTAATTAAAATTTAATTGACATTAAAATTTTAAATTAAAAAATTTAGGGACTAAATTGTTTTATAGTATTTAAATAGAGGGACTAAACTATTTCATCTTTATAAAATATAGGGACTTAATTTTTTTTAATATAAGAGATTCACTAAAACTCTATCGGAAGAACTAAAATGTTAACCGAATGAAAATTAAGAGATGAAAAATTTCAATTTTCAAACAAGAGGTAGAAAAGTGTAATTAAATCAAATCTCAGAAGAAAAATACAATTCACCCTAAAAATAAAGATAAAAATAAACTGCTTTTTTTTATCATATCCCAATATGCATAGATTGCATACATATTATAATACTGTTTTATTTATTTATTTTGCAGAGAAGAAGCAATTATTGGCCCCAATTTCTTTACCTTGTACACGGAGAAATTAATAGAGTAATGGGAAACTACATAGAAAAACATTATATAAAATACATCTTCCAGTAGCTGTGCAAATTCAAAAGAAACTTTAAAAAAAAAAGTAATAAATATGATATATAATAATACAGTGTGGCAAGGAAACTGTGAAGAAAAAGTTTTTTTAAAAAAAACAGAGAACACAGAAGAGAAAAAAAAAAAAAAGATGGTGAATGCAAATCACAGAAAACTTCTGTTTGTTAAGAATGCAGACAAGGAAAGTAAAATGAACCCAAAACCCACGCAACCATATGCTTTTAGAGCTTTGAGTCATATGAAAAAATATATATATATATATAACATATATAATACTTGAATCGGCTTTTAATGCTTGTAGAGCTTGACAACTTCAGGAATATGAACTGGGTATACTTGAATCGGCTTGTAATGCTTTTAGAGCTTGACAACTTCAGGAATATGAACTGGGTACTTATCGATGCAATCAGCCCAGGGCCCATCCGTTGGTGTTTTTATTGTTCTGTTGCACTTCCAAACTGCACTGTTGCACTTGAATCCACTTCCAAATGCGATCTGCCAAACCCTATCTCCTTTCTTCATTCTTCCTTTTGCTTCAATGTAACTTATTTCATACCAAAGTGATGATGATGATGTGTTCCCAAATCTGTGCAGTGTCATTCTTGATGCCTCTACATGTTCTCCTGACAGCTGCAAGTTCTTTTGCAGCTCATCTATCACTGCTCTTCCACCAGCATGGATGCAGAAGTGCTCAAAAGCCTGCTTGAAGTCTGGTATGTATGGCTTCCATTTTGGGTTAAAGATCTTTCGGCCGATGAGCGTAAACAAGAACAGGATCTGCTCAGATGCTGGAAGTACTAATGGCCCTATTGTTGTTATGTTAGATTTCAAAGCTTCACCAGCTATAGCCATCAAATCTTTTGACAGATTGATTCCTACTTTGCCTTCTTTATCTTCCTCTTCATATACACATCGATAAGCTTTGTCATCTGCGCCTTTATGGGTTCGGACAACGTGAACCAACCTGTATTTGGCTCGTGAGCGCTGAGACCTGCGGTTGGATAACAGAATTGCAGCACCTCCCATGCGAAAGAGGCAATTCGGAAGAAGCATAGCTCTTTCATTACCTTGGTAGTAGTTTGGTGTAATGATCTCTGTGCTGACAACAACTGCATTTGAATTGGGAAGTACTTGGAGCAGATCGCGAGCTAAATCGATAGAGATGAGCCCTGCACTGCACCCTATGCCAGAAAGATTAAAGCTCTTTATGTTGCTCCTGAGCTTGTATTTGTTAATGATCATAGCAGACAAAGATGGCGTTGGAGAGAAAAGACTGCAGTTCACTATAAGAATATCAATGTCTTTAGGTTTCAGGCCTATCTTGTTGAAGAGAGAATCCATAGCAGAGAAGATAACAAGCTCAGCTTCACCTCTAGCAGCCTCCATTGTTGGTTTAGGAGGAATATAATGGATAGTAGGAGGCATGCAGGTTTCTTCACCAAGACCTTCTATGAAAGTAGAGAAAGGAACTCTGCAAGTAACTGGAGGCTCCAGAGCTTAGTCCTTAGTGAGCATTGGCATTTGTGGCATCGAGCTAGGGTTAGATGGCACCGTTTGAGACGAGATATCAGCCGGTATATTCCCTGTAAAAGAACACGTAGGCAATGGTTGGGTTTATAGAATGGTATCTGAAAATTTGATTCTAATATTCAAAAATATCAATCGTATCACCAAAACAGAATAACAAAAACTGAGGCATTCATCCACATACCATATTTTAAAGGATAATGAATCCAAGCTTAGACTAAAACCAAAAAACAGAGCAACCTAATAGCCCAAAAAACCAGAAAAAAAATGAAAGCTACCCAAATCTCTCATCCAAAAAAAGAAATGCATTATTGGGACTAGGGGCTATTGGTGCTGATGGAGGAGGTGAATTTGTAGGTGGAGGAGGAGAATTCGTAGGTAGGGTTGATGCTGGTGGTGGAGGTGACCTTCTCGAATCTCGGAGGTGGCACAGACACTGGTGGTGGCGTTGATGTGGTTCTGCTGGGGTTGTTGGTGGTGGCATTGATGGAGGATTTTCAGGTGGCTTTGATGATGGTGGTGGCGGTGAGGGTGACTTCTAAGGTGGACTTGGCAATGCCGATGGAGGTGAATTTTCTGGTGGTGGTGTTGATGATGGTGGTGGAGGACTTGTAGGTGGATTGGATGGAGGTGCTGGAGAGGTAGGAGGATTAGATGGAGGTGCTAGAGGAGGTGATTGTGAGGGTGGTGGCGGAGAATTGGAAGTTGGAGGATCAACATTAGGTGAAGGTGGAGGAGGTGATGTTGCAGGTGGCGATGATGCAGCAGGCGTCTGTGGAGGAGGTGGAGTTGAAGGAGTAGAGGAGTCTGGTGCCCTCACATTGGACTATGGAGGTGGAGAATTGATGGATGGTGGCGGTGATGTGGTGGTTGTAGCAGGTGGGACAACAGAAGGGGATGAATTTGGTGATGGAGATGTGCCTCACATTCTTCAAATCTCATTGCTTTTTTTTTTCTAAAAAAAAAAAAATCTCGTTGCCTTTCTACACTACGCAGTTTGGCCAACTAAGCAACTAGGTAAGCTTCATGTGGGGCCTACTTTGTCCATGTGGACATTTTTAACGGCAATTTTTTTTAAAGTCACGGTGGGGTCCATTTTGAGTTACAGAATGAAAGTTGAAGGTCCAGTTTGGCTCAAAAAAAAGATTAAGTTCCGAAGTGCATTTAGGGCAAAACGTTAGGGGGCAAAATGGCCCTTCTGCCTAAAAAGTTATGGTAGATAGTTTAGTGCCGATCTTATGTATACATTATATAAGTTATGGACATTCAAATTCTGACAACACCTTCTCGTACGTTATTGTCTTAGATTTTATCTCCTTATTCATGGAGATAAATTTTTTTTTTGAGCAATATTCATGGAGATAATTATTATGTATATATTATATATTTTTTGTTATGTATAAAGTCTTATGTATATATTATAATTTTTATAAAGTAAAATCTACTTCATTAATAACCATCATTAAATTATAAAATACACTCTCATTTAATGATAATTAAAATAAAATAAAATAAAAATAACTACAAATTAAAGTAATTATAGAATTTTTGGAAAATAAATATAAATGGTAAAAATTACAAAAAAAAATTTAAATGTTTAGAAATTAAATTGTGCACATAATGCTAATTCAACAGACTTTTAGCATATTGACCAAAAAAAAAAAAAAAGCCACAGACTTTTAGCATGGTTATGAAAACACTGTAAAATTTTAATTATTGATTTAAAAATGTGTATATATACCAATTATTACTGTTTTTACAAACTACTATCTTATTAAAAAATAATAAGTTGACCAAAATTCACTGTAAAACTTATAATACATAATGCTAAAAGATTGATTTTCTAAAACGATAACCCATTAAATAATATTTTCTTTAATAAAAAATTAAATAAGATTTTAAAACCAGTTTTAAATCTTCAACAAAGACAATCACATGTCTGCATATCACACCCAGGACTAGCTAGCATAGAATTCAGCTTAATTTACGACATAATTAATTAACAAAAAATCTTTTAATTAGTCTTTCTAGTTTCTAGCTAGTACCTTTGAAATTTGTTAACCTTTATTGATTGGCTCAAGGAGGAAAACAAATCCCATGACGGGCGATCACCACTTAAAAAAACCTGTTGATGTGCCGAACAAGAGATTACCACTCTTTAATTTATTTAAGGAGGTGACATATGTTACGTGCTGCCGTATGTAAAATGATAATTTTTTTTTATATTTTTGCTTTATAAAATTTTTGGGAAAATTACATAAAAAATCATAATCTTTTGGGGTATTGTCAAATTAAACTATATTCAATTTTTTCTATCAATTAAAACCACAACTTTTCAAACGTTAACAAAATCAACCCTCTGTTATGAAATCTGTAACAGAGTGCTGACGTGGTAGTTAGTGGGCCCTATTTTTCTAACACGTGGGACCTAAAGGTGCTGACTGGATTTGATAACCTTTATTAAACATGCAAAATAAACCATAACCTTTGTTAAACTTGTAAAATAAACCCTAATACAAAATATTTGAATAATTTTAATTAAAATTTTAAAATTTACTAAAATTATTAGAATAATTTTAATAAAACAAATAATAGAAATAAGTATGAAATTCAATGCTTTATTATTAATAAAATATTCTTAAATATTTAAAAATTTTCTAAAAATTACAACACATAATTTAACATATACTTAAAAATTAAGAAAACATAAAAATATGAAGATTCAAAAAAAGTAGTAAAATGGGTAACCTATTAGTGATAACTAATGTAATTATTTTTGTGATTAATTTCATTCCAATTTGATGATAGAAATAAGTGAGAGATTTAATACTTTATAAAAAAACAAAAACTTATTTTATCTTTAAAACTATTTTATAAAAAAAACAAAAACTTATTTTATCTTTTATATTTTATGTATTTTGTTATGAAAAATTTTTATATGTGCTTTACAATAAAAAATATGAAAAGTTTAAAAATATAAAAATATTAAAAATTTAAAAAATACATTAAGAAAATATTTATAATAAAAAAAATAAAATACATAAAATAAAAATAAAAATAATTTTTGTATAAATTAGTTTTAGTTTTAATTTTATTAAATTAGAGGGAAATTAATCGCAAAAACAATTTTATTAGTCATCACTAATAGGTTATCCATTTTAGTATTTTTTTTGAAATTTTATACTTTTATTTTATATTTTCTTAATTTTAAAGTGTATGTTAAATTATGTGTTGTAATTTTTAGAAAATTTTTAAATATTTAAGAATATTTTATTAATAATAAAGCATTGAATTTCATACTTATTTCTATTATTTATTTTATTAAAATTATTCTAATTTTTAAGAATATTTCATTAATAATAAAGTATTGAATATTCTCACTTATTTCTATCATCAAATTGGAATGAAATTAATCACAAAAATAATTTCATTAGTTATCACTAATAGGTTATCCATTTCAGTACTTTTTTTTAATCTTCATATTTTTATATTTTCTTAATTTTTAAGTATATGTTAAATTATGTGTTGTAATTTTTAGAAAATTTTTAAATATTTAAGAATATTTTATTAATAATAAAGCATTGAATTTCATACTTATTTCTATTATTTATTTTAT
>CATIWK010102766.1:0-13231 GCA_949634005.1 Mallotus japonicus
CATACTTGATGACCTTAGAAAGAATTAACTATTCATTTAATTATCATAAAAAGAAATGATAATGGAAATGCCTCTTTATTAATAAAATGATAAAGTCAATACATAATCACAAATGATTGACCTAGTGCATATCACTAACACCATGAACCTCCAAAGGAAGAGATCCCAAATGGAGGCGTTTGGGAAAAGGCACATCCTTATCAAGAGAATCCAGTGTCACCACATCCACAGGACGATCGAGCAATTCGATGTTCTCCTCAATAACAGGGGCAGAGGAATCAGTCTCTTTAGCCTCCTTAACAGGGGAAGGTGGCGTATCAGTAGCAGATGGACCCTTGAGTAAATCCTTCAAAGATTTCCTTACAAAAGAAGAAGATGTCAAAAAGCAAAATCCATCAAGGATTTCCTCTTAAAAAAAAAGAGGTTAGGTTATGAAGCAAGCATAAAGGAAGAATAAGGCGACATATCCCACAGACCCTTCAAGTGACTAATGATTCTGCCACAATTAAAGTATTCTCCTCTAGCGTGAGACTACAAAGTCTTAAGTTTTTTCTCCTCCTCATCTGACATTTCTATTCTTCCATCTCCTTTAAAGGTGTCATCAACCCATATACGAGGGAGATCACCCCATCCATCTGGATTGGTCACCACGAAAAAGCTTTTGAACCAAGATTTCCTAACTTTGGGACATCCTGTAAATAATGCTCTGTTGGCACGACTAGATAAGTGCTAATATTGGCCGTTCTTACTAAACATGAAAAGATACTGAAAAAGGTTCAAATTGGGCTCAAAGCCTGCCTGTTCGCACATCGCAATAAAGCATGTCAACAACATCAAGCTATTTGGGGTAATTTAGCTCACGCATACTCCATACGTCGTAAGGAAATCCACCACAAAAGGATGAAGGGGAAAACGACCAGTCCGAAGAGTGTCCTTATATATAACCATGTGTTTGTCCTCCAACATGGAATTACCGCGATAACCTTTCGGCACGCTGAGTTCATATTCACCTGGGATATTATACTCCTCCTTCAACTCCGCCAAACGGTTAAGCGTCACATTGGAATGAATAGAACTCACTGAAGAAACTTCTGAAACCCCTTGACTCGTACACCCACTGTCATCATCAGTGGGTGTACCATCCCTCCGGCGAAGACGACGTAATGCCACCCGGCCCCGAGAAGCGTGAGACATACTGGAGTGGGAATCGTCATTAGCTAATCCCCCTCTCCCCTCCAAAGATTTTCGATGGTATTTACACCGAAATGACTCACCACAGTAAAAGATAATATACCACGCATAAATCAACAACAAAACAGACACAAAGATAGTAAGAAAATCACATGGCAAACATCATTAAACAACAATAAAAGATAAGAATGATGGTAAAAAGAAAAAAGGCAAAGCATTTATAGAAGCTCATTCACTGATAGTTAGAAACAAAGGGAACGCCGATATTTAAAAAAAAGGGGGGGGGAAGAAGAAGAAAGGGAACATGAAAGTACCTCTTCTTGACGACATAGTGAGCGAGCGAAAAAGAGTCAGCACCAGATAGAATCATGAACACAAATCGCAACAACGAGCAAGAAGAACAACAAAAATCTCTAGCAAGAAAATGATACTACCAAAGAGAAAATACTTCTGAAAGAAAATGAAGAAAGAAAAAGAGAAGAAGGGAGTTGGTGAAATTTAATAAGACTAATGATGAGCCCTATTTAATGACATAGAACATAAATAGAAAAATTTTTTAAAAATAGCAAAAAGAGGGGGAGTGACAACTGAAAAGACATGATGGGCGGAACACAAACAGGTGGTTAACACAAACCAAAACCACCCCTCAATAACTACACGCCACATACTAAGGACCAAGGAACCACAAAGTTACGCTTCCACTAAACACATCATGAAGATGCATCGACTAGACACTTTGACAAAGAGTTGAACATGAATGATCAACACTTCAAGGGGGAACCCTGACACCAAAGCATGGATTTGGCCCAGGAAAATGGAGCCCAGCTAAGGCATAGATTTGGCTCAGGGAAACGAAGCCCAGCCAAGGCCCTATAAGCAAATATTGTTCTTCTTCTTCCTCGCTATTCTTCACCTCCAAGCCACCTGCATCAATACCAGAAAAAAACTGTTAGAGAATGATAATGATAGCTAACAAATGTGAGCCAGCAACTAATAAGTGCATGACACGTTAACATTGACAGTACAAGGAAATCAGCTCGGCACGCCTGCAAAGATTCCATGGCAACGCCCAAATAGCCTGTACCTTGCCAACTCCCGCACACTGACAGACCTCCCACGATACAAGGGCAATGTCCCCTAACAAACAGTACCAACTCATTAGGGCCAATTGGCAGGAAAGGTGCACGACCGAGACTAGAGGGCAAACCACATGAACAAAGCTCATCACGAATCACCAAACGACACATGGCGTTGAGTACGGCTATATATATCCATACACAGTAGCGAGAGAGGTAAGACACCAAAAGAAAACCCTAAACCCTTTCAAAGTTTCTCCATCTTCTCTCCTACCTGACTTGACCATCGGAGAGGGTTTGCTTGGACCCCACCCAGCAAAGCTTCTTCACTGACTTCTATTTTGCAGGTATCTCGTAACCTGGAAACGGACCGAGTGTATCACTACCAAATCACCATATATTCTTCTTCAAAAAAAATCAATCAGTTAACTTATAATTATAAGTTTGTGCCGTACTCTTAACAAATAAATTTGTCAATAAATTTCAAGCAACTTAGCTTTAGAAGCAGTAATCTTGTAAGAGATCAAGAGAGGAATAACTACTCAATACATAAAAACTTGAATCAACGAAATTACAAGAAGCAAGACTCTAAACCAAAGAAGTCTCATCACAAAGAACGGTACTGAACAACTAAACATCAATATAACACAGGTTTAATCAAGTTTCAGAGAAAAATTTCAAAACTGAAACAAGGAATAATTGTAAGGATTTTCATCAACCATAACAAATTTAGAGATTATCAAGAATAGCTAATCATCCAAAAAAAAAAGAAAACGCTTTAAGCAAAGGATATTAAGAAAACCAAAACAAGAGATCCAAAGCAACATCTCATCACCAATAACCACTTAAAACAAAGAATCAAAAGACAAGCACTAAATTCATCAAGTAGCAAGGTTTAACTGAACAGTAAGAGACAAATTTTCAATAGGAAATTTAGAGTTCAAAATCAAAGAGAATAAGAGAGATCTTAAGCAGCAACAAATCATATGAGAATCAAAAAGAGGGAATTGAAACCAATTAAAAATGGAGGAATTTTGTTAAGGATCACTCACCGATCAATCATCCAAAATCGCTCCTCCCTCTCGATCTTCTTCTCTTCTCTGCTCCGTGGCTTTCTTTTTTATTATTTTTATTTTTATTTAAACATAGTGAATGATAAGGAAGGACATATAAGGATAAGGAGAAGGGAGAAGATATTCTCCAAAGAAAATGCTAAAGTCATACTAACCCTTCAAAGAAAATAAATGACAGTTGCACCTTTGTTTTTTTACTTTAATCCTTAAATTTTTCTTTACTTACAATTAAGTCCTAATTCAAACTTATTATTATTTTTTTTTTGGCACAGATGTGAGAATTCTCCCCTACCAAAAAGAATTTCGTCCTCGAAATTCGATAGGTACTTATCATAGTACCTTAACCAATTGAATCACCTTACTATAATTTTAAATCTTCTTAAAGCCAAAATCGTTTCTTAAAACTCTTCATAGCACTATACAATTATCAACATATCTTTTATTAATAACAGTCACTGCCAATTTTACTAATATACCATAAAATGAATCAGACTTCATTCTTAAACCTCGAGTTTATATTCTTAATAGCATTTTTTTTCTCTTTTCTCTCTCATTCTTATATCATTATCATACCTTTATTGGTAAATCACTATTAACCAGCAAATGTGCTTAAGAATAAATCAGCAATTCCTTCATGTTTTCTTATACTAATTATATATTATTTATTAATAACAATCTCCATAAACTTTACTTCTGCACCTCAAAATGAATTAAACCTGCTTCATAAATCTTAAGCTCATAACCAAGCATTATTATTTTCTCTGTCTTATTCTTATAATCACTTCTTTTCCTCGAAACTCATTATCTCAGTTATTATAACTAATAACCGTTTCCTGCTATTCTTCTCACCACTATACCATTTATCTGTTTCTTCTTTTATTCTCCCTAATGATTATGTTCCTATACACCATGGCACATTTAACATTTATTCTCACAACCATGCTTACATCAACTAGTCATCCATATCTTATAATAGATTTTCAATATGCATCACAAGTTCTAATTTGCTAGATTCTTAACTTATTGTCTAATAACCATAAAGATTTCAATTACCCATTAAATCTATACTCATTATTTGTCATTATAGGTATTAACAACATGATATTACATACTATTCGAGTTCCCTTCTTATGTACTTATTCAATTCAGCATTAATCTTAAATCAAATCAAAGATTCATCTATCACAGTTTCAGTAGGCTACTCTAATATACTACTTTATTCATATGTAAAGCTTAACATTCTCGATGTAACTAGCATCACTTAAATGGTGCAATCTCACCTCGATCTTGAGGCTTTCACTTAATCTCCAAAAATATGTATTTATTCCTTATAATTTCTACAATTAAATTCTCGACTAACCTTTCTTTATAATTACACCTTTAGTTTTCTTAAGCTAAAACCACTCCAATTAAAATTTAAATTTTGAATTATATTTTCTTACTCCACACATTTACTTATACAACCACTATCTTGTTGTATTCATACCTCATATTATTTATGAATTATTCATATAATATCATATAACAATCCTTCTTACTTGCTAAATTCCTACGATTCATACTTACCTATAATGCTAGTGTCATATCATTACAGAGTTGCACTTAATAATATATTCCAATCTCTTTAAGAAATTTCCCTTTATTATCATTAATTTCCATATCAACCTTTAAAATCAAACCTAAATACAGTTAATATAGAAAAGCTTAATTAACCATAACTTTGTTTGCATCAGATAGTTTAGCCTCATCTTGTTCCATCATTGCAGATATTCTAGGATATGATTCATGTCTAATGAAATAATCATATTCCCTTGGCCCATTTTGTGAGCCCTTAGCCCTTTCACTGGCTCACTTTGGCTAGCAGTTGTTGTTGCATTTCGGGATGCATATGATCCTTTTTCAAACTTTTCTTCTTATACCATTCGTGAACGTTCCTGTGCATAATGTCCTAATCTATTACATTGAAAACACCTAGCATTCTTGTTATGACAACCAACAACGTGATTAACCTTACATTTATTACACCATGATATAACAACATTTCTTAATTGCACAAGTGTTGCCTTTGACTGTTACCTTGGTTGAGTCATTGGTTGCCTTACTAATACTTGACTTCCTTGATTTTGACTACTACCTCCATCTTATTTTTACCTTTAGAGTACGGGTGGAATCATGTCCTTTCATTCTCTATTTTGTTCCAAGATGGTCTTTGAGATTTTGATTAAGCAATGGCCCTAGCTTTTATAGTTTGTTCCAATTCTTGCTCTAATTTTTCTTACTCCATAACTTTTTCCACCCAACCTCTAAATGTAATACCAGTGTATAGATTCAATTTACTTCTCAAGATGATATGTAATCCATCTCTAGATTTTTCAACTTTCTTCTCTTCAGTGGAATACATATCTTTAGAATACCGATATAAATCCTCAAATTTGTCCACATATTCTCTTACAGTCATTGATCCCTGAACCAAGGATATAAAGGATGCTACTTTTTCCTTTTTATAGCTCTCTATCAAGTATTCCTTATGAAATTCTTCTTTAAATATTTGCCAGGATAGAACTTCACCATACAAATTTCTTATTCTAATCAACCAATCATCAGCTTTATCGAATAGCAACCCATACACATTCCTAACCCTTTCTTCCTCCGAGAGTTGCAATGTGTTAAAGGCTTTCTCAGTACTCTTTATCCACCTATCTGTTTGACCAGGATCTAAAGTACGTAAAATTCATATGCTCTGCACTTTTTAGCAAGCTCAATCACATCTCTAAGCCTTTTATACTTTTTGGTTTCAAATAGTGTCATTGTCATTGTGCGTGCTAACATCGTAGTGTCAATTTGCACAATAGGTTGCACTTGAGGATTTGCCACATTTTCCTGGTCTTGTGGAGGTTGAAAGTTTCGTGCTCTCCTGGGAACATTTCCTATGTTTGGCACAGTTACTCTAGATCTTGAGCTTTCACGCTCGCTCTCAACTTGCTTACCTTATGATTGTATTCGCTTCCTACTAGAGCTGTCAACCCAAGAAATCATATCATTTCTACCTCCTTGGCCACTATGACCCCTATCTCGACCTCTACTACAGCCTCTACCTTGACCTTTTCTTCTATCTTGATTACCTAGTTTGCCTCTTCTAATCCTTACCATTTCCTGACAAAATAGAATCAAATACCTTAATAAACTTCATCACTGTTTATAACTTATCTGCTAAGTATGCTAACTTCTATAAAATTCCAATAACTCTACCATCAAGATATAAATTGCTTAACTTATATCATCAAGGTTTCAATATTCCTTACTCCACACTGTTATTGTCATATCATTGATCACTTAAACTAAATATCAAGGTTAAATTCACTTACACATTTCATTTTCTTATCCAGCCTTTTTTGTCTTTGCTCCTTCCTGTGTGGAATAAATCTCCCGATGACACTTATTTAAATTCTCATAAAATATTGTTTCATTACTTAATCTGTGGTTCAAACTCTAAAATTATTATAATCTAACTCTTATATCATAAAATGGAATAAAATACTCTATATTCCATCCATGTCAGGATAAAGTTCCAATAAATTCGTTAATACCTACAATGTCCATATCACATATGCATATAATTTGTTGCATCCAATTACACATATCACATATGTACATAGCATGTTACAACATATATTTCACATATATACATATAACATGCATTATGAATGCACAAATATAGAATGATCATTAGTCTTTTACAAATCTATTATAACTGTTAGAATAAATTAAATTGTCTTCATCCTCCAAGGATCTTCCACTTGAACTCTTTAAGCCTCACTTCATAACTCTTATGATGTACAATGTTTCTTTGGCATACCAAGGTGAATATTACATCCTAGTTCTATGTAATTAACACTTAATCATATAACTAATAATAAAATGAATAATAATTATAAACTTGGGACGTAATACAATGACCATGATCATTCCATGTATGTAAAACACATAAAAACATGCATATAAAGGCCCTAAAACATCCCAAGGAGGGACGAGGTCACGACTCGACACCACTGTGCCTCTGTTCCGAGTCAGCACGTGCTACCCTCTATGCCGAGTTAGCACAGGCTGCCTTCTGTGTTGAGTCGACACGGGCATAGAGATGCTCGAGTTTTAAGGCTAATTTTGCACATTTAGGTCACAACCCTTGCAACCATCATCAATTTCAATCATAACACTTGCAATAATTGACGCAATTAGCATGTCAAAAGTGCAAAAAGAGCTCTGATACCACTGTTAGGAATTGATTATGTAACTAAAACATCTAATGTTTAGATAGGTAAATTTCATAAATTTACAAAAACATAATCCTTGATCTTACCAAGAAATTCCAATCCTTATGATCCAAATTGCAATTAACACATAACTAATGTTCATGGCATCACATAAATAAGAAATCAACAACCTAGGATTTCTAAGCTTTAAGAAACTTACTAACTTCTCAAGTTTGATGATGACCTCAAGTATTCTGCTACAATGGTTGGTTTCTTGATTCAACTCTTGAATCAACTTTAAGTCTCTCAAATGTGAGGCCTCTAGCTTGAAACACCAAGCCTTAAGTAAATCTCCTTCTTGATCTTGATCAAATGGAAGCAAGAGACCTCTCTATCTTTTCCTCTCAAGCTTATCTTCTCACTTGATCTCTACAAGATTATTTCTTAAGGTTAATTGTATATCAAATTGTTTCTTTTTTTTTATATCCCATCCCATATTTTCCCACTTACTAACCCTTAATAATATCCAAATATGCTTTTTAGATATTATTGGTTGGAGATTAACTTAGTGGAGAATGACATCATTAATATCCCACAAGTAATGATTAATTAACATTATATAAGTCAATAATAATCTTAGTGGAGTATGTAGAGATTACAACTCTTGTAATTCTCTACATCACAATTGACTTACACATGTCAATTAATTTCTTTTCTAAATATTTGATTTATCAAAATCAAGTATATTACTTAATGGAGTTGGGCTATTCCATTGGATCAACTCTTGATCCAAAGCCCAATCCATCAAACAAGTGGACTTAAATAATGTCATATGGGCTTTGTCAATTACTGGGATTAGTTATAAGTCCAAAACTCTTTTGGGCTTGTATCCATAACTCTTGGGCTTAATCTAAGTAAATAATAAACACTATATATATATATATATATATATATACTTTATTAATTTAATTTCTCAATTAATATCTCATATTAATTAAGCATAAATTAATAATTAACCTTTCATTGAAATTAGATTTCATGATATGCTAGAATCATTGCATTAAGTATAAATCCAATTTCATTAATCTCAATTAATTGATTATACTCTTTAATCAATAATTAGATTAATATACTGAGAGATTTGTTAAAACCTTTTAAGTGTGACTTACTAGGTCCATGTCTAATTGGCAATGAGAACATAATGTCAAGTGTTGACATTATTTGAAACTTCTTTCAATTCTAAATGTAAAAATCCCAATTATTCACATTTAGTTCTCATAAGTTGTGAGTGAGTCCTAGCATCGATATCACAACTACCTAATTAGATATGAATATATTTATTAATTCACATGAACCTATTAGGCATAATTATTGTGCACTAAAATCCCTTCATTAGAAGATCTCGGCATAGCCTAGAGTCAAGGATTAGTCAAACTCTAATAGTTATATCACTTAAACTCATCTCAAGTTCTGTTCTTGATAAAACATAACAAATACTAGAAACTCTTTCTAGTACTGAAACTCTTTCAGTCTGTTATGTTTGTCCTGGCCAGGAACTCATTTATCAAGAAAAGACTTAGACAGTTCTGGATCTTATCCCAGTTCACTCCAGGTAATGAATCCTATCTTGGTCGAACACTCATCCCTACATTTAACTAACTAGAGTCACCATAAGCCATATACCCATGTGTGGTTAACACAAGTATGTAAGCGGTAGCAAACTCTAACTCCTCAAATGTGGATGACCGTGTCACCTCAAGTCAAAGGACTATATGCACTATTACGACCTAGATTATGATCGTTGACTATAAGTGAATATCCACGCGATCATTAATCTAACGTCACTGTTCGATCCACCCATCACATGAGTATCCACATGTCTATTCTGATATCTCATATCAAGTAGCATGAGACTCACTACCTCCCACTATTAGTATCGCATACTAATTACGGAAAATAGACAGAGGTGATAGTCTAATTAATATTACCCAGATATTAATTATACGACTATGAACTATTTATAGCATATGTACTAAATAAATTTGCAACTCATATTATCAACTCTTGATAATAAATTTATTTAACATTATGCCAAAGGGTAAATACTCAAATAAACAAACACTTTATTTAAATGAATATTTTATTACCATTAGGGATAATTTACAATGTCATTTACATTAATAGAATGGCACTAGGGCACATCTATGCTAACAAACTAAGCCTCAGCCACATCAGTTTTGCTGTTCAATAAGGTTAAACTTATGCAACAACACTGGCAACTGAAGTCGAGCCACTTCAATGTTGGTTAAATAGCACATCACAGACCACAAGCAGAGTAATTTATCGGTTTAACACATTCAGTGAAGATAACAGTTAAAGTAGTTATAAATGCCAATTAAAATTTACTGAAATTTCATGTTAATTGGCACTTGAAGATCCAATTGATGGGCCCATGCCAACTGGAGGTAACTTTGAGAATCTAAAAAAAAAAAGTATTAAATCAGAAAGATTATTAGAAGCAGAATTAAAAAAATTTGAATAATCATAAATCAGAACAATTTGCAGTAAAGTACCTTTGTCAAACTTCTCAATTTCCTCTAAGGACTCTTCAATTGAGACTGGAGTTTTAGACATTCTCATCCAGTCTTGAGAACATATTAAAGCTTCCACAACTTTAGGAGTCAAAGAAGATCTAAAGTAATTAAGCACCATCCCTCCTGTGTTAAAAGTAGATTCAGATGCAACTGTGGATATTGGCACAACTAACACATCTCGTGCTAGAGTAGATAGAATAGGAAATCTCTCAGAATTGAGCTTTCACCATCTGAGAATATCAAATGAGCCATCCTCCTCAATGACAGACTCAAAAAGATAGATATCCAACTCAGATTTTTTGCTCCTACCAATTCCAAGTTCCATCTTAAGCTTCTTAAATCTGGCTTTTAGCAAGGAAATTGATTTCCCAGATTCAGCAAAAGTAGTTTCAAAGGCATCAGTTAATTGTCCAGATAGTGAAGAAGTTTGAGAAAGAGGCTTGCAAGAAGCAAAATAATCATCAAATAGTTCAGATAAGACAACTTTAACATTAGAGTAAAAGGCTTCCACCCACAGAATCCCCATAAATCTGATTCAGAGAATCCCCTAAGTATTCTAGCTTGTACACATTTGCAATGAAAATCATCTTTTGAGGATCCCTCCAGTACTTGTCAAATTTGGCTTTCATGAAAAAGGCCATTGATCTTTTGCTAGCATCAGCAGAACTTTGCCACTCATGTAAAATACATAAAAGATCAGAAATTTTAGAGAAAAAAAAGTTTACAGTAACATACTAAGAACCAGAAATTCTCAGTGTCATTTTAAAATTTTTTACAGAAAATCAACAAATTGCTTGACATGCAACCAGTCCATAATATCAGGTACATCATCCCATAAGTCAGCTCTAAATGCATGCTCATATTTTTCAAAGATTTTGTCAAATAAACCAGCAGTTTTTAACATGACATAAGTTGAATTCCACCTAGTGGGCTCATCTAGAGACAATGAATAGTTTGATTCACAACCAATTAAGTCAGCTACTTCCTTAAATTTGTGCAACCTAGCAGGTGAGTTCCTAATATATCTCACAGCTTCTCTAACCCTTTTAATAGAATTGCCAGCTTTTTTCAACCCCTAAATGACAACTAAATTAAGGGTGTGTGCAATGCATCTCATATAGACATATTTAATTTTGACAGCAGATGTAACCTAAGACATTAATTTTTTCTTAAAAAAACAAAGTGCAGTGTCATTTGAAGATGCATTATCTACTGTCACTGTGAAAATATGCTTGACACCTCAATCTAGAAGACAGTTTTCTAAACTTTTTGTAATATACTCACCCCTATGCGATGTAATAGGGACAAATGAAATAATTTTTTTATTCAGCTTTCACTCTGAATCAATATAATGAGCAGTTATGCACATATAGTTTATGCGTTGAATTGAAGTCCAAGAGTCAGTTATGATGCTAACTCTTTGACTTTGGCAGTGATGCATGAAAACATTTTTCAACTTAAGTTTTGCTTCCACATATGCATTATAACAGTCTCGACTAATTGTTCATCTACTAGGTATCTTGAACCTAGGACATGGAACATACACAAATTGTTTAAATCCCTCTTCCTTAACAAATTTAAATGGGATCTCATTAACAATACCATGATGGACAATGCAATCCTAATAGCTTCATGATCAAAAGTCCAAGTCCCTATTACACCTAGACTGTCAGAACTATGCACATCAGGTTAAAGAGTCAAAAGACTCTGTCTATTGGACTTAGGGTTAGGGTTTTTCCTACAACTCATCATATGATTTCTACAAGATGATGTACCATTTTTTTTACTGTCAGCAAGTAAGGTTTTAGCACAATAAACACATCTAGCTTTTACCAACTTCCCTTTCTCAATGATTTTCTCGAAGTGCTCCTACATCTTGCTTCTGCTATCAATGTCCTTTCTCTTTTTTTTTTTCATTTTTAGCAACTTTTGGTTGCTTTAGGGCTTCCACCTCTGTAGGATTCAGGGTCTCAGCACCACCAGTAGTAGGTTGACTGCCACTGGCAGTTCCTGCTTCAGTTTCCATCTTCATAATTTACATGCAATCAAAACAGAAGAAGATGAAATGATTCAGAGCCAAAGAAAAGTAATTACAGATGCTATAATAAGAAGAGAACAACCAATAATAATAAAATGATTCAATAAAAGCAAGCAGTAATCTTTGTTCATCATAATTTTTTAAAAAAGTATTATGTAATTCTCTTTTCACTCAAATGATTCAATAAAAGCAATTTTTTTTTTACAATTATTTCAATAAAATAATCAAACAGAAAGAAAACGTTATATATTCAATGAAAGATTTAAAAATAAAATAAAATTATTTACATAGAAAGCAAAAATAATATTTTCAATTAAAGAATTTTTTAAATAAAACTATTTACATAGAAAGTAAACATTATATTTTCAATAAAAGCAATTAAAAAATAATAATAATAAAAATAACTACACAGAAAGTAAATATTATATTTTCAAAAATCAAAGTAACAAAAAATATCAACAGGAAAGTTAAACACTTTGACAACAAATTAAAAATTTTACCTTTTTAATGATGAGTGTTGATATGTTTCTCTGACTCGATTAGTGTTCAAATTAAGCACCTTCCACCAACAATATCAACCGATGGTCAGATCTACACATTTGGGGCTTCCACCATTAAGATCTCTCAAAGATATTGAAAAAAACTTTGGAGATTCAACCAAAACAGTAGATTACACCAATATAACATGCAACAAATAAACGAACAAACACAAAATACATCAACCTCTAATAAAATAAGGCAAAAAAATTACCCAAAATTTTAAAAATCCTTTAAATCTAAGAAAAACATTACCATATCTAGTAGATCTGGTACCAGATCTAGTTGATCCGACTACAAAAGGCCATTGCATGTCGATTTCATCACTGTCAATGTCACACCTCGTCTCATATAGCCCGAGATGGACGTTTAAAACCAACAATCAAATAATCATTTAATTAAGTCCAATTATATTATATTTGGAATTACCTATGGTATAGGAGTTAAAAACAATCTTTTAGAATTGTCTGAT
>CATIWK010102772.1:0-13259 GCA_949634005.1 Mallotus japonicus
TCTAATAATTCAAAATAAATTCCTAAAAATTAAAACTAACTTAGAAAATGCATAATAATCAACTTGACTACTAATAAGTCTAATAAACTTAATTTAAATCAACTCACATAATAAACTCATAAATCAAAGTTTCAAAAAAAAATATATAAATTAATTTAAATAAATCTCAAAAATTTTAAATCAATTCTAGAAAGTAATTACTAACTAATTTGGCTTCAATTCAACTAACAAACACAAATTAAAAATCAATTTCTCATAGTGAATCAAAATCAAAGTTTCAAGAATTAACTTGAATAATTCAAATAAATATAGAAAAAATATAAAAATTATACATACACACTACATACAACCTTCTAAACTCAAATCTAACAACAATTAAACACAATTTTAACTAATTAATCAAAAATCACAAAAATCCCCAATATTAACCTAGAAACAAAAATCAGAAATTGAAGTTGAAGATGAGGTTGATCACTTGAATTACCTTGGGGGTTTTGAAGCCCAAGGAAGATGCTTCAGATCGCCACCGACGTCCGCCCCTGTCACTGCCGGAAAACTGCTCCGACCGCCACTGCCGGAAAACTGCTCCGACCGCCACTGCAGGACTCGGCTTCACGACGGAAGAGAGAAAGGGGCAGCGATCGACGGCGAGGGAGGAAGGGAGAGAGAGAAGGCGAGGTGGTGCTGACCGGAAGGAGGTGGAAGCAAGGCGGCGTGAAGGTGGGTGGTGGTGGCGCGGTTTGTCACGCACAGAGAAGGAAGTCGCGCGGAGAAGGAGGAAGGGAAGAGGAAAGAAAGAAGAGAAGGGGAAAGGAAAGAGAGAGGAAGAGAAGAGAAAGAAGGGGGGTATTTAGCACATGCACTATATTTTTTTTTAAAATAATAATAATAATAATAATAATAATAAACTTTAGTTTAAAAAAAAATTTTCTCTACACTTATAATAAAGTATATGTACATGTATACACCATGCACACATTACACACACACTCACATCTGAATGTATATATTTAAATATTTTAGATACTCTAAACTTATAATAACAAAGTGTATTTAAAATACACTAACTATTTCTTTAAAATACTAAAACATTAATTAACATAACTTAATCGAATTAATTTTTCACTAAGTAAAATAATTAAATTAATAATACATTATTAACACTGCAAATCCTTTATTTTAATTTAATAAATTTAAATAAAAAAATTTCGGGTATTACATCTTTAATTCACATTTTATTTGTTGTTTGCTATATTTACATTTTGGTAAAATTTTCATTGTTCCATACCAAGTTCTCAATTCTCTGCTACTCCTGTATTCTAAACCAAACTCTCTGATTTACACTAAGGAAAAACTTAATGAACTAATGGTCAAATTGCCCCTTGAACTTGAAGCCAGTGGGCGAATAAGTCGAATTTTTACTTTGTCGACAAATTAGGACAAAACTTTCAATTTTCAAACTACATAAATCCAAATTGAATTTGAACAAACGCGTGTGCAACAACCATCAATTTTTTAATTCAAATTTATATAATATTCAAAAAAAATTGTTTGACTTTTCAAATCTCTTTCTTTTAATCTTTATCAATTACTTTAATTAATTAGTTTTTTTCTTTATTATTAACTCATCTTATTCCTTTTTTATCCTCTTCTTTTCTTGCCTTCCTCTGCAACCTCTCTTCTTCTGCTTCCAAACCAAAAAAAAAAAAAACGGTGAAAAATAAAATCATAAATTATTTGCCTTTTCTTCTCTTTCTCTCTTCTTCAATTTTTTCCACATCCAACGCTACTACTTACGATCATCATCATCGTCTTGGGAAGGTAAATTTTCGTTCATTGCCAGTTGAGAAGCTAATCAGAGAGCTAAATTTATTCTCGGAGAAGGACGTCAACGTCGTCGACGGCGACTATCTTTTTCTTGAAGGAGGAGAGAAAAAAAAGATTGTAGAGAAGTGATTTAAGTTTCCTAATATTATTGGTGGTGGTGGTGATTATGGAGCTTTTTCTGTTGAGGATTTAGGTTATCATGTTGGTTTTTTCAAGATTGCTAATTCTCAATATTCCTAATGTTAAGTTTTCTCTGTGTGTTTATGCTTTTTTTATTTAATTTAATGGTGATTTTTGTTTTTGTTTTTATTTTTTTGTTGTAAGTGTGTTTATTATGTTATAATAGATGTAACTAGTGGATATTCAAACATTAGAGAGAGGTTGATAAATATAATGAATTCTTACCCATAGACGACGAAGGTGTGGGCAGTGGCGAAGAAGATTGGCAAGTTCAAGACTTTGCAAAGCAGCATAGCTCAAATTTAAAAAGGTCAAGTTTGCACAAGTAGGGTAGAGAACTGCTAGATATGGTGCCATTGCTTCCCATAACCCAGAAAGGGTATATAGGTTCTTGCAATATTTGAAAGCATTTTCAAGCTCACTACATTAGCGACTAGTGAGCTCTTGCGAGAAAGATCCAGTGACATCCAAGTTGCAAGTCGATGATCCTAGAAACCTTTTCCAAAGCTATTTGCAGATTCTTGCCGATCTAGAATTGTTTGGATTTGATGTTAAGGCAGTAGTGGAGCACTTTAATAAGTTACTGTCAATCAAAGATAGGTATGAATTGCTCAAGGATTAGCTAGAAAAAGTTCAAATTTAACTCACACAGTGTGTTCATGAAATGGCAAAAATGGAAGGAGATATTGATAAAACTGATGAGATAATAAGCCAGTCAGGAGAGGAAAGGGCAATGAAGGTAATGAAAGTTTCTATAATTAGCACTCTACAAGTCGATTCCAGTGTTATCAGTGCAGACATTTTGAATACCAAGCATCAATTTGAAAGCCTAGTTGCTGCACCTTGATAACTAATATAATGTCTGGGAACTGATGTAGGTAATGTTACCGTATTATCTGAAACTAGTAATGATTCATATAATATCTCAAGTCTATGATACTCCACTTGCCCATGATTAAAAGGAAACACTTGATGGGATTTTAAGGTGGCTGGCTCCATTGGCACATAACATGATCAGGTGGCAAAGTGAGCATAATTTCAAGCAGCATCAAATTGTCAAATGTTCTTCTACTTCAGACATTATATTTCGCTGATAGGGTAAAGACACAGAGGCAGCTATTTGTGAGCTACTTGCTGGGTTAAATTACAGATGTCGTTATGAACACCAATAGAATGCTCTATTGGATTTTACGAGTAGCTTTGATTTTGAAGATTGCATGCAGTGGCAAATGCGATCTACTTTTGTCGACTAATTTTTCATTGTTGAACTTAAAATACTCCCAACAAGTTTGTAAAGTGTTCGATAAGAAATTCATGATGTTGTTCATGATGTTGCAACCTCAGTGGCAAGGAAGGATCATCGCGTATTCGCTGTACCATATGGCACTGAATTGGACAAGTGACCGGAGGATGATACATTTGAACAGTTTTAGTTTATGATTCTCTCTGTTTCTTCTTTCATTTTCTCTTCCGATTTATTAGTTTAATTTATTCTACAAGATTAGATACTTCTTCTTTTGTTCAGAATTGATGGGAGAAATGAAATGGAAAAGAAGGGTGCTTTTAAAAAGGTACCAAGATTTTCATAAATGGATGTGGAAGGAGTGCTTCAATTCCTTGACATTATGTCTGGAAACTTGAATGAAAGAAAAAAGAATTTCTGCAGTTTTAGAAGAAGAAAAAGAAAAATAGAAACTTAAATAATTATTTTAAAAATTAATAAAAAATAAAAAAATTCACTTTAAAATAAAAGAGGAAAGAGAAATGAAAAAATAGTTAAATATATATTTTATTTATTAATTTTTATTCAACTCACGCTCTTAAAGAGTGTGTGCATTGCACACATTGTGGTTTAGAGTTAGTTGGCCTTAAAAATAGAAGTTTTGTCCTTAATTGTCGAAAAAGTTAAAATTCGACTTATTTGGCCATTCGCTTGAAGTTTAGGGGGCAATTTGACTATTAGTTCGTTTTAATATGCTTGGTTAATTAGGCCTTTTAATCATTTTAGAGGAATTGACCAAAAAAAAAATATCAATCTATGATAATTTTCTATAATTCCTAAATTATGGTATTTTTAAAAAAATTAAAAAAAAAAACCAATTTCATTTGTTTAAATGGCGAAAAAGGAAAGAGGCAAAAGTCTCCCAACCCCTTTCTCTATCTATATGGGCTTGCAATTGAAATTAGGTAATATATATTTTTTGAAATTTAAAAAATTTTAAAAATTATTATATAGAATTAAAATTTTTTAAACTTCATAATTAGATGATAGAATTCTATCTATTAGCCAAAATATTTTTTTATAAATTAATTATTAAAATTATTTTTTTAATTTATAGAATTTAATTATAAATTTTTTAAAAGAAAATTCAATATGTTATATTTCTTCTTAAAAATATTTCTATTAACACAAAAAATATTTTGGACCCAAAGTAAGGGTCGAAAATTTTTTTTTTTTTTTTGAAATAAAGTAAGGGTCGAATTTGATCCCTTTGAAGCGTATAATTCTTACTTCTGTCACATTAGATAAAAATTTACCATAAATGGCAATTGTTTTTAAAAATTACCGCACTTTAGAAATCATAAAAGATTTTCCAAAGGCATAGTTGGTTCAACTATTTATAGCAGTCGATTGCCGATAGCTAGCTGTTAGTTGATAAATATGAATTATTTAGTAAAATTTTTAGCTATTACTGTTAGTATATTAAATGACGATTAAGAATATAATTTATTTTAAATATAATTTTATATATTTCTTATAATATTTTTAATTATGTAAATTATTTAAAAATACTATATAGTGATAAATAATTATTTACTCTCTTTGATTTATATATTGTTACGATTAATAATAGAATTATTTAAAATGAGTTTTAAAATATAAATTTCAATTGTATAATTTTTTTTAAAAAAAATTATAGGTATAAGTATTATAATTATTTAATTACTAATTATATTTTAAAATAATATTTATTTTATTATGAACCATAAAAAATTAATTATATACATGTAATTTAATTGAAGTTATTTATTATTAATTATTTTTAATAAGAATATAATAATTTAAATTGAAAATAAATATAAATAAGCTATCAACCCGTAAAAAAAATTCCATATGAAGCTGAATCAATCGCAACTATTTTGGATAAAAATAACTATCAATTGATAATTTAAGAGCTTTACAAAATATTTAACATTTAGTTGATCAAAGGAGAAATCTCGATCATCTACTTAAATCGGCTGAACTAGAAGCGTTGTTTGCATTATGTACGAAACATGCTACTGACTCAATCACAAACAAATCTAGACAACTCCTATCTTATTAGGCCTAAGAAAAACCCGACTGAATTTTAGCTCCGACCAGACCCGAGTTTGTGTCACTATTCGGTTGTCGAGAAACGAATTTGGTTGGTTCGGGTGGAAGGAGGGTGAGTTCTTGGATTTCGAATGACGGGTCGGGGGAAGCCTTTATTCTTCCAACCTGTTCGAATTTTTGAAATTTTCCCTTTAACTAAACGACGTCCTTTACTTTTAGTAAGGTTATAAAAAAAAAAGAAAAAAAACCCTACTTACCTTACCTCATTTCATTTCTCGCCTTCCCTTCTTAACAGCTGCCTAACCCTAATGCTCTATCCTCTCTCCTCTTCACTGAGTCTCACCTGAGTCGCCTCACCCCCTCTAGTCAATTTCAAACCATTATTTCTTTAAAATCTTTTAGAAACCTAACCTCTTAACTTTTAATCTTCGTCAATTTATCTTTTGTTCTCTCAAAATCGGTTTCATTCTCTCTTTTTTTTCTTGAATCGCAGTGATATTAAAGTAGATCGCCATAACCATTGATGATATGTATTTCCATGGTAATACAAGTGATAGCATATTTGGTTTTTTATGGATTTTGCAATTTTCATCGAGATTTTGTTAGTTTAAAAGTTTAAAAACTTCTTTTTTATATAAATATCGTGTTTACTTTTTTTATAAAATAGTATATGTTCTTAAGTTTTATAAACTTTGTTAATATTTTTTGAGAAATTGTTTTATTTTTTGTGAAAAATTATTTGTGTTTGATATGGAAATATTGTTTTTTTTTTGTTTGACCTATGTTATATTAATGGAGATCTATTGTTTATTAATAGATCTGACCATGCAAAACCTTTTTTTTAGTCTCTATGACGAAGATTTTTTTATAGATCTTTGACAAAGATGTGTATTTTTTTATATATCTAATTTTTTTATTATAGATTTGTAATTTTGGTTATGTAAATACTAATTTTTAAAATTGATTTGCATTATATGATGATATATAGATTGTTATATATATTTTATTTTTTGATCTATAATTTGTGCTGTGTTTATTTTTTAAAAATTAATGTATTATATTTTTTTGTGGTATATATATATATATAATTATATTTGATTGTTCATTTTTTTTAACATAAATGTCTATTAAATTTAATTTATTTAAGCGAGCAATTTTTTGTTAAAATGTATTGAATAATCATGTGTTGTGTTTTGTTCTATGTATATGTATATACGTTTATGGACATAAATGGTGGTGGAAGCATAAAGTTATAAAATTAAGCTTTCAAAAAAGGGTGGAAGCTTAAAGTTATAACTTTGTATCTTCAAAAAGGGTGGAAGCTTATGAAAGACTAAGCCTTGAACCTTGGTCTGCTTGCTGTCTGGGTCAATGTAGCAACATAAAGGTAAAATTAAAATCATGTTTTCAAAATTTTTATTAAGTTGTGAATTGAATGTTCTTTTAATATGATTCATGTGTCTATTTACTTATAAAAGCTCATCTTTGTTCTTCTGTTTTTATTTATGTAGATGGAAAATACCAGTGGCAATACTAATGCCACTGGTTTTAATGCTGAGGTGGAAGCCCCCTTATGGTCCCTGCTGCACCTGCAGAGCAGCCTCAACCTGTTACTGCCAAAAAAAGAAAGGAGATTGAATTGAAATCTGCTGTTTGACAATATTTTGAGAGAATAAAAGATGAATATGGTATCGTCATTAAAGGTAAATGTATCTATTGTGCTGCTTCATATATCTGTCACAGTAAAAAACATGGCACATCTTCTCTGAAAAACCATATGATGCATTATATTAAATTTTCACACAGTTTAGACACTAGGCAGTCACTTTTGACCTTGCAACCTTTTATGGTTGTGCTGGAAGCCTTTAATAGTACACAGTTTGGTGTTTTAGGTACTTGGAAATTTGAACAAGATGCTATTAGAAATGCATTTGCACAAAATGGTTATTCATGAGGAGTTGCCATTTAAATTTGTTGAAGGGGTGGGGTTTAAAAAATTTATGGTTGCTGCTTGTCCTCATTTTAAAATACCCTCTAGGTAGACCATAATTAGAGACTATTATAATTTATTTGTTAATGAGAAGGAGAAGCTAAAAAACTTTATAAAGTCACACTATCAAAGAATCAATATTATAACTGATTCTTAGACATCTATCCAACGCATTAGCTATATGGATGTGATTGCTCTTTTCATTGATGATGGCTGGAATTTGCATAAAAAATTATATCTTTTGTGCCTGTGACATCTCATAAGGGGGAATATATTTCAAAGGCATTAGAGAATAGTTTGCTTGAGTGGGGCATAAAAAATGTGTTCACAGTAACTGTTGATAATGCAAGCTCTAATGACACTACAATAGGATATTTTAAAAAGAAATTACTTAGTTGCATCTTCTGTCAGGGTTCAATTTTTACATATGAGATGTATTGCTCACATACTCAATTTAATTGTTAGTGATGGGTTAAAAGAAGTTAATACATTTATTAAAAAGGTTAGGGAGGCAATTAGATACATAAGGAACACTCCTCAAAGGTTGAGGAAGTTTAGAGAAATTTCAGATCTATTAGGCATTGAGCATAAATCTGCATTATCTCTTGATGTCCCAACAAAGTGGAATTCCATCTACATAATGCTGAACACTGCATGTTGTTATGAGAAAGCATTTGACAAATATGAGGACATTGAATCATCTTTTAAAACTGACTTGGGTGATGAAATTCCTGATTTTCATAGACTGGCAGTGTTGTAGGAAAATGGTTGCTATGTTGAAGCTTTTTTATGACACTACTTGGAGAATTTATAGTTCTCTCTATGTCACATCAAATGCATTCTCTTTTAAAATCTCTAATTTGAATTGTATGCTCAATGAAATGCAGTCTTCTTGTGATCTACCTGTTATGAATATAGGCATCAATATAAGATAAATTTTGATAAGTATTAGGGGGGTCCATAAAAAATGAACTCTTTGATTTTCATTGCTAATATTCTAGATCCTCGATTTAAACTTGGGTTTATTTAATTCTCTGTTACTCAAATGTATAGTGATTTGGGTGGAAGCAAGTTATTTGAGAACTTAAAATCTGATCTGAATATGCTTTTTGATGATTATATCTCTGTCTATAGGTCTTCTTCTGGTGCTACTAAGTCTGGTTCTGGTAGTCAAAGTAGGTAAACTATCCAGATAGGTTCTGATACCCCTCTGCCAACTCCTAAAAACTCAATAAAAGCCAGATTTAAGAAGCATAAAATGAAATCAGGAATGGGTGGCAGTAAACGATCTGAAATTAATATTTATTTGAGTGAGGCTATTGTGGAGGATGAGGGATCTTTTGATATCCTCAGATGGTGGAAGTTGAACTCTGAGAGGTTCCCTATTCTATCTCACATGGCTAGAGATGTTTTAGTTGTTCCTGTGTCCACTATTGCTTTTGCATCTGCATTCTCTACTGGTGGCCCTGTTCTTGATGTGTTTAGGAGTTCATTAACTTTAAAAATTATAGAGGCTTTGATTTGTACTCAGGATTGGCTTAGAATGCCAAATTAAACTTTTTCTGTTGAAGAAACATTGAAGGATTTAGAATCTTTTGAAAAGGTTATGGCTCTTTTTTATTTTCATTTTTATTTATGTTTTAAGTTTATTTATTCAACACTTCCCTCCAATCTAATGTTTCTTCTTTTTAGATCTTGAACCAATGGGCAGTGGCCCTTCTTTGCCATAGTTAATGGAATTCTTGATTATTTTTAATATTGCATTTATTCTATAGAAATGTATTTTGTGCTATATGAACATTTGTTTGCTTGTGACCAACCTATTGTGACTTGAGGTGCCTGTGTTGAGTTGTAGCAGCAAATGTTAATTTAGGCAATGATGATGCTTCCACCGTAGTTTAAGTGTAAAATGAATGCTTACTTAAGTTTCTTAGGTGGCTTTGTTTAGCTATCAGAAATTTGGCTGCATTCTGGTTGTGCTTGAAACTATTTTATCCTGAGCCTCATTTGTTTAGTTATTGGGCAGTGATGATGCTTCCACCCTAATACAACTTGTATTAGAATTGTTGCTCAATTTCACTAGGTGGCTCCTTTAGCTGCTAGTGAAATAGGATGTAATTCTAATTATGATTGATAAAAGCATCCCGAGCCATTTGAGTTGCCTGCTGCTTTATTTTTCTTTTGTTTAACTTGGTGATAATTTCTTATAATTTCAAATTAATGTCTTTCAATCTTTAATGAATTGTGCAGGTGAATCAAAACTGTATAGATGGATGGATCTGTTTTGCAGTTTATTTTTAGGATTCTGCAATCTTATGCTTTGGCTTCGATCATCTCTGATTCACTTATGTTTTGTAAATTTTTGGACAAAGGGTGGATTACTTCCTGAGCCTGCAATTGCTAATTTTTATTAAATGCATGTCTGCAGCTTATTATTCTTTTTGTATTAAGCTAAGTACAAATTTTTGTAACTAAATTTAGGACTTTTAGCTTAATTAATATAGGGTTTTAGCCTTAAGTAATTTAGTGCTTTAGCTTAATTAAGTTGTATATTTTTGCTATACACTGTAACTATGGGCTGGGCCCAAAAATATTAAGGAAAAATATATATTGTTATGTTTATTTTTAATGTGGCCCATTTATATTTTAGTCCAACCCAATCCAAGCCTAATCCGACTTCTGATCTGACCAAACCCGACAATTTTCAGCTTCCGAAAGTTCAGATTTCTATAATAATTTTATTGTTCAAAAATTGATCGGTTCCATCACCTATTACTTCCGACCCGATCGACCTGCTAGATGCTCAGTCCTATATATTATAATCCATACTGTACATTAATGTACTTGCTAATGTGGCATACAAATTTATTAATGGAAAATGTTACATGTTGCGGGCAGCGACTCACTCGTGACAATTACCAAATTAGCTCTCATTTTTTTCTTGAATTTCATTTGATTATTAAATAAAAATTATAGACTATGGGTGTTTAAATTCTTGCATGACGGGTTCACCCATGTGCAATTAGGTTTTAGATTAAAAAAAACATTTACATACTATGGGTGTTTAAATCCTTACACGACGGGTTCACCCGTATGCAACTTAAGTTTTAGATTTCAAAAAAAAAATTACAGGCTGCGAGTGTTTAAATCCTTGCATGACGGGTTCACCCGTATGCAACTTAAGTTTTAGATTCCAAAAAAAAAAATTTGAAAAAAATTCAAAAAAAATGATGGCTAATTAAGTAATTTGTCGCGGGCCAGCACTATAGCATCACCACCAGCAACATGTATCATTAATGATACATGTCGTGGGCAGTGACGCTACAGTGCGTCGCTGGCCTGCGATAAATTACTTAATTAGCCCTCATATGTTTTTGATTTTTTTTTTGAAAATTCAATTTTTTTGAGATTTTTATGCGGAGCAACAAGCCTTTGAATGAGTTTGCAGAACAATGGATAACATAAATAATTTATTATTATTATTATTATTAGAATTTGACTTTCCTATATTATTAGGGATTTGATTTCCTACCTTAGTTAGGATTTTCTTTATTTTTATTTCCTAATTAAAATTAGGGTTGGTAGGTTTGTGCCACCTTATATATATCTAGCCTTAAAGTTGTAATGGATAGTTAGCTTTTGATTAATTATAATAGAATTTCTATTTTTCTCCAAATTTCGGTATTCTTTTGAGAATTAACAAATATTTGATGTCTATTTCTTGGCATTCTTGTGAATCAACAGGTTGTAGATGCCTATTTCCTAGCATTCTTTGTAAAGCAACAGGTTATAGAAGATTATTTTCCGGCATTTGTGCACAAATCAATAGACTATAATATTTATCCCCTTTGTTCTTTTATTTTATTTTTATTTTTTATAGCTTCCGCGACATCTGTTGGTATCAGAGCCGAACTAATCCTTTGAATCATGGCGCAATGAGACAACAGCGTATTAGTGAGATAGAGCAGCGAATTAATCAGAGGGTGGATGAATGGTTTGAACAGATGACGGAACTAATGATGGGAGAGGATGTCTACACTTATAGGCAATCAAATTTGAGGCAATCCACTCGTACACAATAATAATCGCCTCAAAAATTAAGATGAGGAGGTTAATGACGAGGAGAAGGAGGAAGAGTTTTATGAAGAGACCTTATTTATTGATACTGATGATGGTGAGGATGAAGATGCATGTGGACACCCTCGGTTTGGCCCTGTAAGAAAAGCCTGGTGATGAGATAGTCCGAATTACGAATACAAAAAGAGCCCGAGACCTTCTTTAGAAATGGATTCGAGATTTTAAACCTAATCGAAACCTTAAAACCAGACCCAAAAACACTAAGCCCATTAGCCATTTATCAAGCCCAAGCCAGGCCTTTTAGGCTCAAAGGCCCAGCAGGCCTGGTGAAGAGGCGATCAATGAAGAGGCGGCACCTCTTCACCCTGGACGTCGGTGTGGTGAGGCGTCGCCTCTTCACACTTTTCCCCTGCAGCAATAAATGCTATTTATTACTGTATTTAACATAAAAATCCACCTACATCCTCTCTACTCTACATTTTTTTGAAAGAAAGGAAGACTTTAAAGGCAAAAATGAGAAAAAGAAAAAGGGCAATTATTAGAAATACTAGGTGGAGAGTGAGCCTTGAGTTTTGGGAAAAGGGGAGAAGAGAGAAAGTTTAAGGGTTAAAAAGGGTTTTTGGCTTAGGGGGAGGGGGGACCCTTGGCCATTATTCAGAAAAAAAAAGGGGGGGGGGGTTGGGGTTTGAGAAAAAAGAAGAGAAAAAAGAAGAGAAGGAGAAGAAGTAGAGACTTAAGCTTGAGGATCCAATTTCTTGAGAAGGATGAAGGTTTTCTTGCATCCAATACATCAAGAACGAACTAATCAAGCTCTGAGGGTTAAGTTAGGAGCCTCAAACGTGCTTCATTCAGTGAGCTTCCTCATTTTTAGTTTTAAAATATTTTTTTATATATAAACTTCATTTCGTGATTTTATACATGTTCCTTGTGTTAATTACTTGCTTAGGATTGCGTTCATGGCTTGAATATGTAGATTATTGAGTTTTAAGTTCCTGTTTTGTGTTCCTTTGCATGAATATTCAAATTGCTTAGGATTTAAAAAATATGCGATTGTAAGTTACAGTGTTCTGTTCAAGAGGCAACGCCTCTCCATAGAGGCTTCACCTCTTAACATAGAGGCGATCGCCTCCTAGCCAGAGCTTGGCACAATTCTGCCTTGCTTTAGTATATTTTCAGTATATGATACGAAGATGCTACTTGATGTCTTCAATATTGCATATAATTGTTATGATATTTGATTTGCTTGATTGATTAATTCATGATTAGATGAACATCCATGCCTACTTTCATGCAAATATAATTCAAATCATTTTGTAAATAAATTGTTTATTTTGAAATGGGACTAACCGTATTTGTTGCAGGTTTTTTAGTAATTATTGTGTAATTAGTGATTTAATTAGTTCTTGAGAGGTTTTATTTGATTATTGTAATAATTGTACAAATAATTGTAACCCCTAATCCCTATCCCATTTGTCTTGAATGAATGGTTGTAATATTTATTCTCATTATTTGATTAGATTGCCAAGGTAATAAGTAAGCAAATAAGATTAATGTGTAAAGTTGGTAAAATTGTAAAACCGGAAGCATTTTCAACCTACATTAACAAGGAAATAATTTAACAATTAAGGGTAATAAAGTACAGAACACAAACGGAGGCCAACCGTAAGGTTGGGTGGGCATTCCAAAGCCCATACCCAGTTTCTGAACCCGATCTCTAAAGATGGCTTCTAGGTACCTCCGTGGAATCTAGTTGTTGTAAAGTGTGTCCCGGCTTTTATCTGGGTGGCAACTCCATCTCCAATTTGGGTTCCAAAGCCCATTTTGTACTTCCTAGTGGGCCTTGAGCCTACACAGTGCTGTGGTTGCCAA
>CATIWK010102797.1:0-12693 GCA_949634005.1 Mallotus japonicus
GGTAACTGAACTGAGCATAGGTGCTTGAAATGCGGGAGGAGGAAGGAGAGTGTCCAATCTGAGGATGACATGAGAATGATTCCAGCCAACCATACACATCAACCTGTAATCATATCAGAAACAATTTTAGTTTCATTTATAAGAATGACTAAAAGCTACAAACAAACACACTCAAACCACCTTATTGAACCAGATGCTTCTGGCCGCAGCAACCGCGTCTTCGAGGGTAGTGAAAGGAGAGGCTAAAACCATTTCTTTAGCAAATTTGGTACTCCCGCAACACGACAAAAAGTCCTTCTCCTCGAACATCTTCTTTTGTATCTGTATTTACGTTGATTAGCGTCGAGCGATCTCAAATTACAACCGAAATTGATGCGAGTTCAAACAGATAAAATCATCGCCGCTGGACTGAGTTATGGGATGAAAACAGGTCAAGGGTTGAAACTAGGTGTAATCAAGCCAAGTTGAACCAAGGACTTCAAAGAAAAGTACAGAAAGAAGCAGAAATGACCACTGTATCACCTTGAGTGACCAATCAGAAATTTTAGACTTTTAGTTCAATTCACTGTTCCAGCACATAAAAAAATATAGCCAGACAAATTTGACATGAAGAAAATCACTCAAATTCAACAACAGAAAACAACATGGAGTACCTAAAGTAAAATTTATCTAGCATCTACACCAAGTCATACAACAAATCAACAAATTTAATTTCAAACCCAAAAAAAATGGAAAAAGTGATTCTGAATAAATTAAGAAGAAATTATAATCCAGATCTAAAAGGAATTCCAAATCCAACCTATCGTTCTATGTTTTCTTCTCTTTGGCTTTTGAGTTTTTTTTTAAAGAATTTCGTCCTCTGTTATCAACTATTTTTTTTTTTTGGTCAGGGAGGTGAGGGGGGAAGAGGGATCTGAACCCTCAACCTCTAAACAGAGCCAACCCCGTGGCTGAAACTAACCAGCCCAAGGTGGGTAGCTCAACACTTAAACGTTTAGGGACGCTATCCCTAGGACTTGAACCCATGACCTTCAAGGGTCATGGGCTGGCTAGTTTTTTGTTATCAACTAGAAGAGAAATAGTTTTTTGTTTTTGATGGGTGCCAATAATGACTAGGGGTGAGCATCGGTCGGTTTTGGGGGTTTTTTTTTACCGAACCAAATTAAACTGAACCGAAATTTTCAAAATCAAAACCGAACCGACCGAAATTTTTAAAGTATTAATTTTTTTCATTTTTTATTACATTATTATAATATTTAAAAATAAAAAAATAAAAAAATTAATGAAATTCGGTTAAGTCGGTTAATTCGGTTAACCGAATTTTTTGGACAGAAAACCGAATTGAACCGAACTAAAATTCGATTCGCTTCGGTTCAAAAATTTCAAAAATGTGAAATCAATCAATTGAACCGAACTGGATTAATTCGGTTTACGGTTCGGTTTCTACGGAAGGCTTGCTCACCCCTAATAATGACTAATGAGTAAAGAGTGGACATTGTTTACATTGGTTCGGGCTTTATATTGTCTATACTTGGGGCTTGGGTTTTATAGTTATATAGTCATTAGTTCTTGGTTTGTTGGCCCAAAAAGTTTAGTCCATTATTCACATAACATTATAATAAAATGATTTTTACATGCTAAATAATTATTAATTATTTATTAATAAAATAATTCATTAATTTTATTTTTACTTGTTAAATAATATTATTTTATTTTTAACTAATTATTAATTTGCTTCTTGTTATCATTAATTTATTATATATATAATAAATTTTGTATGTTTATATATATATATATATATATATATATATAAACGTATATATCCCTATATTTTTAATATTTATGCGTTTTTCCACATTTCCGTTTCCTAAATTTTTATGAAATGCAGTTTCTCTGTATCCGTTTTCACGCTTCCCTGTTTTTGCGTATCTGTTTCCGTGCATCACATTTGCTTCTTAAGCTTGTCAATGTTCATAGTCTTAACAGGTTTTGATTATCTTTCTATGTATGTCTTTTAACAGCCAATAAAGACCCTGAAGATCATTGATCTTGCTTATTGTCAAAATTTAATCAAGACCCCAGATTTTAGAGTGGCACCGAACTTAGAAGAGCTAAATCTTGAAGGTTGTACTAGAATTGTTGAAGTTCACCAATCCATTGGCGTTCTAAAAAGGCTTGCTTTATTGAACTTGAAGGGTTGTAAAAACCTCAGGGTTCTTCCAAGTAGCTTATGCAATTTGAAGTCCCTCAGGATTCTTAATTTGCATGGCTGCTCGAGGCTTAGTATGTTTCCTGATGTGCTAGGAAATATGGCATGCTTGGAGGAGCTTGATGTAGGTAGGATTGGTACAGGAAAAATGTGACGACCCAACTTCTAATACAGCCCCTCAAACATATCAATAGATAACTGATCGATTACCAAATGATTTGGTAATAAAACACATTTTTAAAACAAAATACTATGAAAATCATTCAACTCTTTAATTATAAAAATTGATTTGGGAATACACTAATCCCAACTTACAAAGTTTCATTTTACAAACACATAGTATCCCCTCAAGTACATGAGTCATTTACAAAGCTTATATATATACACAACTCCTAAACAATTCCATTCCATAACAAAACATTAAAAGACCATCAAAATGCCACATATACAAGCCTAAATATGCAACAGAAATGCTCATGATTCATTGGCCCCAACCTTAGTACTTCTATTGCAATGCACGTGGATTTTGCACTCACACCAAAAATGAACACATCCTGAAAAAAAAAATTGCCAAGGGGTAAGCTGGCGACTCAGTAAATAAATAATAGCTAATACTAACTCCAAACACACAATGGCAAGAAGATCAAATCTAGAAGCAACATTTAACACTTTCAATCATTTCAATTTAATCATCAACCACGATATTAATTTCAACAATCACAATCAATTTTTTTGATAATTAGTTAAGTTGTCTAAATAGGAAGGTTAACGAATAGGTAAACCATTTACAACTTTCTCAATTCAATCATTTTCCTTTTTGGGCATCTTTTTGAATTCATTCTTTTGGTGCAACTTCTCGTTGCCCAATTCTCATTTCATATTAGTTCCCCTTTTCTCATCTCTTTTTTTCTCATCTTTTCTTTTTTTTTTTCAGGGGTAACTTAGCATGCATGCATTCAATCTCATCATCTTTCTTGGTTTACCACATCTTAACCAACCATTTAGACAGTTAACTCATCACCAAATCAAACACAAACAATTCACAATTAATCATTTCATTCTATAAACACAATTGTCCAAATCATTCCTTAATCACCACCATAAACTCAAAATTCAAATCATCAACTCATCATTTCAATCAATCTCCAAGAATTAAAGATAAAAAGGCATGCTCAATCGTGCACATGGACGTGCACGTCCAATCCTGAGCCTGAAATTTCATTTCGCAGAACAAACAGTGACGCACAGTCGTGCATCAAATCTGCACAGCCATGCACCAAATGCACAGCCATGCGCACGCCCAATCCTGGTTCAATTTTCCTGAGACAGCAAAAGTGCACACCCATGCGCACGGCCAATCCTGGTTTAATGATTTCCGGATCAACAGTGATGCATAGCCGTGCATATAAAAGTGCACAGCCGTGCACCTGCGGTTTTACACAAACAAAATCCCATTCATCTCATCAATATATAATATTCATAAAATTCTCAATAACAATTCACATGTCAATCAATTTCAACATAAATCATCAACATGCACTTCCACTTACATCTCATACCATAACATCATTTGCAATTCACCATTTATGAAATTTAAATACTATAAGACAATATCAAAAACAATTCAAACCAACACACACACCAATTGCTAGTATTAACAATTATTTACTCACAAAATGTGCCTCCTTCACTTGTTAGAGGTCTCGGGTTGCTTCCCACGGTCTCCTTCCAAAGTTTGGCTTCCTAAACCATTAAATACAAACATACACACACAAATTCACAATCAATTCATCAAATAAATGCATATAATGCTCCCTAACTCAAATAAACATTAATTCTAACATAAAATCTCCCTTAAATCTCACAACTACTCAAACCAACCTCAAATCCTACAATAAATTCCTCATTACTACTCAATTAAGCAAACAATATCAAAGCCTCCATAAACCCTATTTCCCCAATTCCAACTCTCAACCAAAGAAAATAAACAAAAAGAAAAGAAAAATAATATGACTAAAATAGGAAACTTACCAATTAAAAGAAATTCCAAAGCTTCTACACCTTCTTCTTCCTCTAAGCTCCCTTCTTCTCTTGGCCACTCTCTCTAAAAAAAATATCTCTACAAATCCCACTATCTCTAAGCCTCAACCAACTTATAAATGCTAACTTATCCCATATATCTTCAATTACTCTATTGGCTAATAACCTTCTCCTTTTCAACCAACCAATGAAAATTAACCACTTAAAAGTAACTTAAAGAAAACTAACCAATCAACCATCAATAATTCAACTAACTCTCAAATCTACCCTCTAACTTATTAACTTAACAATTTCACCCTTTTACACCCCAAACTACTAATAAAATGATTAATATAATTAATGAAATTAATTATGCTAATGATGTAATTATGCACTAATGCAAGTAATTAATTTTTGGGCTATTACAACAAATGTCAGCAGTGAAAACATTGGATCTCCTTCCTTCATGGTTAGTACCATGGAAGAAACAAAATCCAATGGCTTTTGCATTGCCTTCTCTATCAGGTTTACGTGTCCTGAGGAGTCTGGATTTGAGTTACTGCAATGTTGTAGACGGAGCAATTCCGAATGATCTTGGCAGCTTGGCATTATTGGAAGATCTGAATCTAAGCGGCAATCATTTTGTAAGCATACCATCAAGCATTACTCAACTTTCTCAATTAACATATATTAGCTTTTCCAGTTGCAGAAGGCTTCATTCATTACAAGATCTTCCACCAAGTATTAGAACTCTAGACATGGAAGATTGCGTTTCATTAGAAGAGCTTCCAAATCTGTTTCGACTTTCTGGACTTGAATATCTTCAGTTTGCTAATTGCAAGAGGCTTCAGAGGTTGCCAGATCTTCCATCGAGTGTTAAAAGTCCAGATGCGGACAATTGCATTTCTTTGGAAACTCTTCCAAATATATTGCGAATTTCTGAACTTGAATATCTGGCATTTGTTAGATGCAAGAGGCTTGGCATAACTCAAAGAGATCTTTCAGGAAGCATTAAACATTTAATTGTGAGAAATTACAGTTTATATTTAAATCCTGAAAATCTATTTATAAACAACATAAATACAATTTTTATATTAGTTTCCAAATTGCACCGCCAAATGGGACGACTATCAATACAGAATCAACATGGCTTTTACATCGCTGAAAAATTACCTGCTTTCATATCCAGAAATTCGGCAACAGGTCTCTTTCTTTCTGTCTCCATTACTGTATTTCTGAACTTTTCTTTTTGATTTTCTCTTTTTTGCATATATACTAAAATGTTGTAGGCAATGATTTTGGTACAGAGATGCATTGGATCATCATTCCTTAACTTTCCTCGTTTGTACTTACCTGGAAGTGAAATTCCTAAATGGTTCAACAGTCAGAGTGTGCAAAGTCCGTGCAGAATAAAGCTCTCTGATTCACATTCAAACTAGAGCAACATTCTTGGTTTTGCTATTTGTGCAGTGCTTCCTGGATATTGGTGGTATTATCAAGAACCGGTGTGTAAAGTTGAAATCTACAGAGGCGAAGGGATGACCTGTAGTACTTTCTGTTATAATGTCAAACTACCTACAAATCTGATAATTGTATCTTATCACCTTTGCTTTTTCTTCCATGCCAATCCCATGTTAGATCCTTTTGAAGGATGTACATCTGCGCCTGAGGTGTTGTTTACATTCAGGGAAATAAGGAAATTGGGGCTCCGCATTGTAAATGAGATGGATATAGAAGACCTTATACCTATGATGCACGGAAACTTTTCCGAATAGGTGTTTCCGCATTTCGGAAACGTTTTCGTGTCGAAAACTTATGGAAACTCCTCGGAAACGTTTTGGGGCCGTTTCCGCAAATATAAAAAATTAGAAAACACGTTTTCTACTTGGAAACGCGTTTCCAACTTGAAAAATATATTTCTTTAGTATTTTTCTAAATAAGAAAGGAGACAAATTAAAAAATAATTTTCATATTTTTCTTAACTAAACAAAATAATTTCTATAATTATACTATTACTTGATAAAATAAATAAAAATTTTCAAGATTTATATATAAAATTTATATTTATATATATTTGTATATTTTTAATATTTATTTATATACCCCTATATTTTTAATATTTACACGTTTCCCCCACGTTTCCATTTCCTATATTTTAAGAAATGGAGTTTTGCCGTATCCGTTTCCTCGTTTCTCCGTTTCCCCGTTTCCGTTTCCGTGCTACATAGCCTTATACAATTCAGTGAAGCACCATAAACACAGTAGAAAGAGATTTGTCAAAATTTCTGTATCATTGTCGTCAACAGGTTTTTATCAAATTTGGCGTTAGTCCTGACCTATTGATTCTGCTTTAAATGCAAAGATAAAGCAGTCCTGAACTCTTGATTTTTCCTTTTTATGCAATAAAAAATCGGTATTACTGTTGTATGAAGAAATAAACCTCAGATGACTAACATTATTTCACTCAAAATCATAATCCGAGTTGAATATTTTACACTACAAATCATAAATTAATTATCTGTCAACAGAAGTCAAATTAGTTTGCATTCCAACAACAAACAGAAGTGTGTGATCAAAAGCTGGATGCAACACAAATTACACATGCGATGATTAAAACCATGCAGGGAAATGAAAAATGATGGTCAGACAGCTATAAAACAGTTAGACATAGCAGATGCCACTTCAATCAAACTCATATTCAGCCATTTGAAATTGTCATAATCGTAACGGGAAGTACAGGGACTGAAATTCAATTCTTTGATTTTGAATGCTTTACGAGCCAATCAATAACTGTATCAATGTCGGTGGAGTTCTTGCATGAAACCATGAAGCCACATACTTCTCTGTCAGTAATAGACTTGAATTTACAGTGTGTTACTAGATATAATGTTAGATGTTATTACATATGATATTATTTACAGTTTGTTGCTACATTCGTATAATTTTTTTTTTCTCTCCTCCATTTAATGGATCACCAAAAAATATAGGAGTAAAAATGAAAAGCCACGGAATTCTTTTTTGTCTTTTAGCATAGTGATACACTGAAGATATCATATGTAGCGACATCTATCATCAACCTTTAGTTAAATATACATTGTAGATATCATATGGAATGACATCTATCATCACCCTTTAATTAAATATAAAACATTTAAAACCATTTTATTTTAAAGATGGGGAAAGGTCCAATTTGCACCCTGAGTTTTTGACCTAAGAGCACATTGGACCTTTGGTTTTTTTTCTTTTTTTTTTTCCAATCGGAACTTCTGTTTTGGGAATCATAACATATTGGAAGTTTATTGATTACAATAAACTCTTATAAAAGCTTTTAGTACAATTAAGTCCTATAAACTAATAAAAAACTAATTTTAACGGATACTAACAAATAAAATTGATAATTTTTCTTATATATATATATATATATATATATATATATATATATATATATATATATAACCTTATTATTAAATATATATGTAACCTTATTATTAAATTTTAAAAGTTTTGAAACCTATAAAATAATTTTCTAAAAAATTTCTTAAATTTTTAAAAATTTTACAATCATGTGATATAAATTTCAAGAAAATGACCAAATTTATTCGTTAATATAAATATCAAATTGATAATTGACCTAAATTTTAATTTTAATATTTGAATAAAAAAATTCTATTCATCGATTATTGTATAGGTTTACAAATTATTGTGTAGATTTATAAATTTACACCAATGAATAAAATTTAAAAAATTTTATTCAACCATTAAAATTAAATTTTAGGTCAACTATCAATTTACTATTTACATTAACGAATAAATTTGGTCTTTTTTTTGAAATTTATATCTCTTAATTTTAAAGTTTTTAAAAATTTAATAAAAAATTAAAAAATTATTTTATAGGTTCAAAAACTTTTAAAATTTTATAATTAGGTTATATATATATTTCTAAAAGAATTATAAATTTTATTTGTTAGTATCCATTAAAATTAGTTTTTTTTTATTAACTATATGACTTAATTGTACTAAAAAAAGTTATAGAATTTGATTGTAATTAGTAAAGTTTCAATATGTTTGAATTTCCAAAACAGAAGTTCCTATTGGGCAAAAAAAAAAAAAAAAAAAAAAGAGGTCCAATGTACTTTTAGGTAAAAAAACTCAGGGTGCAAAGTGGACCTTTTCCCTTTAAAGATTTATAAAAAATTGGAATCTATTCAAAGTATGTAAAATATTAAATGAAAACGATACATTTTATAGGAGAGATTGTTACCTGCAATAAATGTACTACACCATAAGTAGAATGTGACACATAAAATGAAGTGTGAAACTAAAATACTTAATTAATAATAATAGGGTAAATTATGATTTACCCCTGTATTTTGACTTAATACACTCTTTCGTCCCTGACATTTTAAAAATAAATTTATTAGTCCTCGTAATTTGCTCTGTTAAACGCATTAGTCCTTCTGTAAGGGTTTTTTTGACAGTCAACATAAAAAATATGGGTCAAATTGGAAAAATGAAACAAAAAGTCGGTATTGCCCTTGATATATTTCATTTCAATTTTTTCTTTCTTCGAAAAATTAAATTTCATTTTTGACAAAAAAAAAAAATAAATTTCATTTCAATTAAAAAAAAAAAAAAACCACCACCACCTCTGCACCTAACACCACCCTACCTCCACCATCCAACACCAACAAACACCATCGCCACCCAACATTGCCACCATCACCAACATCGCCACCATCACCTGCACCTTGCAACATCGCCATCCAATGCCTAAATCATCACCAACATCGCCATCCAGTACAAAGAAGCCAAGAAACAAGGTCTGTGAATGTGTACCTTCCACTGCCATCACTCACCGCCACCATCATCAACATCACCGATGGACACTATCATCACCACTCATCACCATCGCCATCGATAATCTTTCTGAATTGTGTTTTTGTTGATACGATTACTTATGAATTTGGTTACTGTCTGTTTTAATGATTATGGTTGAAATTGGCTGTTTGGTTGCTCAGAAATGATGGAAAATATTGTTTTTAGCGTGTGAATTTTTAAGTCTAGTGATCTGGTAGTTGTGTGTTTTTTTATTTTTATTGTATATGGGTTTTTGCATATTAGATTGTTTATGCATTGGGTTGTTGATTACTTTGCTGATTTGGGTTTTACAATGTCCTTTTGGTGGCTGGGAAAATGGCTGAAAATGATAATTTCCGCAACTTGAACATACCAAATTGAGCACATTAAGATTAGGCTTTTGATTATGCATTTGCTTGTCAACTAAAGTAAATTTCTTGATATTGACTCCATAATTTTTATTGTGAAGGTATTGGAATTAGTTGGGAATGCAGCAAGAGACATCGGTGATGTTGATGATGATTGTTTAGCGGTGGTCGGTGTGGTGGTTTGACTGTGGTTTTCTTAGCGTTCTTACCCTGTGTAGTTGTTTATGGCTGTTTGATTCAAGAGCAACAAGAATCTTGAATGTCCATTACCTCAAGAAATTGGCAATTGCATCAATTTGATGCTGTTAGGCCTAACTAAAACAAGCATCTCAGGTTTTCTCCCTTCAAATCTCGGATGCACACAAATACATAAATTTCTTTCTCTATTGGAGCACGAGTTGTATCTGCCTTCAATAGCTTTCTAATTTGACAATTGGCTATAATAATGGTGTTTTTTTTTTATGAGTATTCCACACTTCCTGCAATTAATTTGATTGGATTGTTCATGCAGCTTGCATACCTACCATACAAAAGGCAGGACTTGATTGGTTAAAGATTCACAGATGATACACTTAAGGAGGAGAGGAAATCACGGAAGCATAGTTTGCCAAACTGGTTAAAGATTCGGGTATGTTTTTTTATGGATTTTGGAGATGGTAATTGAAGGAATAAGTAGATGGAGTAGATGAAGTTGTGGGATGAAGTAGGTTGTGGGATGAAGTAGATGGCGGTGTGAGATAGAGGAAAGGGCCGTTGTTGTGGAGAGCAGTCCCGCCTGCTACCTCACCCAATACTAACAAGTTCATCAAGGTGCAAAGACAACAACAACATACCGTCGACAACCCTTAAGAACAATCTTTGTTTTTGAAAAAAAGAGAAAAAAATAAAGAAAATAAAATATTGATTTTGTTGAGATTGTGGGTCGTGGGGATGAAGTAGGTTGTGGGATAAAGTAGATGGCGGTGTGAGACAGAGGAAAGGGTCGTTGTTGTGGAGAGTAGTCCCGCCGACAACCTCACCCAATACTAACAAGTTCATCAAGGTGCAAGGACAACAACAACACACCATCGACAACCCTTAAGAACAATCTTTGTTTTTGAAAAAAAGAGAAAAAAATCAAGAAAATAAAATATTGATTTTGTTGAGATTGTGGGTCGTGCGTTGAAAAGAATCCTGGGATTCTTAGGAAAATGGTTTAGTGTTAGTGATTGGGTGGCAAGAAAAGAAATGGATCAAAAGAGGAAATAGAAGAGGGAAACCGCTGGCTACCTCCGCTGTTGTTTCTTTTTTTTTCTTTTCTTTGATTCAGGGCACAAAAATAGGGGCTATTTTAGTCATTTCATAGCCATTTAATGTCTAGTTAACTAGAACAGTACATAAAGGACTTATGAATTTATTTCATCAAATTATAACAAGGATGAATAAATCTATTTTTAGAATGTCAGGGATTGATGTGTAAATTATTTATGTATCTTAGATTTAAATTTTAATAAGTTTTAAATAAATAAATAATTAATTAATGATGTTTTTAGGTATAATTATGCCATTAGTATAGTTTGGGGATTTATTTGAGCTTTTAATTTATTAATGTGCTTTTGGTGAATTTTAGCTTATTTTAGATCTTTTATTTTGTAGTGGGCCCGTATGATTAAGAACAAGTAGGCTAGAGGACAAAAAAACTCAAATTGCCAAGAAAAGTATAGCCAAGCCAAGTTTAAGCCGCCATGAAAGCCTCAAAATTGAAGACATCACACGGCATAAAGCCGTGCTTTCAGAGTTGTTCCTTGTTCAACATGTTACAAGGAATTATAAGGAATTAAGGATTCCTCAGCTACCCTAAGTGCTATAAAAGGAAAACAACATATCTAGGGTTGAAGAAGGAGGAGAGATCAAAAAGAAACACAGACTCAAGAGGTAGAGATTTTCAATGAAGCTTGGAGATTCAGTCCACAAGTCTTCCGTGTTCGCTTGTTTTGTCTTATTTTCTATTATTATTATTCATGGATTTTGTCCTAGCCATGAGTGGCTAGTTTTCTTTACAGAGTCTTGGTTAGGAGTAGCTATTCCATAATATGATTTGAATACTTATTTTTAATTATAATTGATTTGGTTTTCAGTTAATTCTCTATGTTTCAGTAATTATCTTGTGATTCATTCTAGGCCTATTTGAATTACATGTAGATGGACAATTTCACCAACGATAGTTAGGGGAGATTGTTAGCTTATGACAATAAGAACTTAGACCACTTAACCACGAGAGTAGGCGAGCTCTTCGGGGAGTCACGACTGTAGAAATACGGTGATAAATAATTGCTAAAGAACTTAATGAGTTTGGATTAGAATTTTAATCACGAGAGTAGGTTAAATCCTGATCTTTGCATGCTTAATTGAACTCGAGAGAGGCATTAGGTAAATTAGAGCAATTACCCTTAATTGAATTCTAGGTTAATTGAATTAATGTTGTATTCATGATTTGATTGGAATAGTGAAACTAGATCTAGACTCTGTGTTTACAATTAATTGATTTTACTTCTTAAAAGCTATTTGTCACTTTACTTTTATCCAATTTACTAATCGATTTGCTAGCTAAGATCATAATTTAGAATTATTGGTAATCAATAGTCAATCCTTGTGGGAACGATAAATCTTTACACTACAACCACAACCGTGCTCTTGCGGGTATCTAAAACGCAACATGCACAAACTAAACAAATAAAACAAAAAATACAAAAAGAAGAAGAAGAATAAGGAGCAGTTGTTGGGTTCCTTCAATGCAATATCCCAATAGTCGAACTAGATTTTTATGCCATATATGATATATGTGGACTATTTATTTACCTTGATGTATAGAATAATTATAGAATTTACAACTGAATCAGAGAGTAACATAAAAAAAATTTCAAAATAAATATTGGAAAAACCTTGTTTGGATGAGTATTTGCGCAGGCTCAGACTGTTTCTCATCAAGCTGTTAAGAATTAATTATGCAACTTAAGCATCCAATGCTAAGTTCGATAAATTTCAAAAATTTACTCTACATAATCCTTGATCTAATCAAGAATTACAATCCCTAGGATTCAAATTGCAATTAACACACAACTAATTCACAAGTCATCACAAAAACAAGAAATCAACAACCTAGGATTTCTAAGCTTTTAGAAACTTACTAGTTTCCAAAGGTTGGTGATGACCACAAGTATTCTACTACAATGATTGGCTTCTTGAATCAACTTCAAGTCT
>CATIWK010102798.1:0-19495 GCA_949634005.1 Mallotus japonicus
TAATTTTTTTTATTTTTTTAATAATATAATTTATAAAAATAGAAAAAAATAAAATGATAAAAATCTCCCCTCGCAACTTATTGTCTTTTTTTGCTCCTCGCAATAAGAAACATTATCTTTATTTTACATACTTTTTTTTTAATCTTTTTAATGTTTTCACTACAACAAAAAAAACGTTTATAATGACATTGATAAAATGTTATTTAAAATATGAAAAATGTTATTATAAATGTATACTAAAATTTTTTTCAAATGTTACTCAAATGTAACTTTATTCGATGTGGCTAAATATTAAAACACCATTTTCATTATTTGTTGGTATTCATTTATAATAACATTTATAATAATTTATTGTGATATTTTTTTGATGTTGCAATAAATTCACTTAATTAATATTTAATAAATGTTATTAAAAGTATTTATTAAATGTCATAATATTACCATATAGCAACATTTTAAGGATATTGTTTAAAAATATTCATACTACTTTTATTAAATATTACTAAAATATTATATTGCAACACTTTTATTATATCTTTTATTATATCAGTTAAATTAATATTATATTACTATGCATATTTATATTTATATTATGCTATTTTAATGTTTATTATTACCAGTAAAACATCAAATTATATATATTTAAAAAGAAACAATATAGAAAAAAAAAATGGTATTGGAAACAAATTTTATTTAATGCTTATATAACAATAAGTTTTAAATTAAAAATAAAATTATTTTTGAATTTATTTTTGAGACACCGACGAGTTCTAGCTAGTTCTTCATTGATTGAGCACGTTTTTTACGTTAAAAGGAATCATATGTATAGCATCTAACTATTAAATCATTAAACTACTACATCATTATATATTTTATATTTGTATAATATTATAAATATTGAACAATAAATTAGCTCGCGAACCATAATATAAAAGATCTTATCATTGATAATAAAACCAATCACAATGGGGCGGCCATTCCGATCTAGATGGTGAAAATGACTCTCGAGTCTCAATAATAACATTTAAAAAATTCCAGTTCAAATCCCATCTCCCTCTCCCATTGGACATAGGCAAAAAAACAAAAAATCATATGCCACCAAACTATTAAATTATTAAACAATTACATCACTATATATTTATATATATACCATCATGTTATAAATATTTAACAATAAGTTTGCATGTGAACTACAATATAAACGTTTTAATTCGAATTATAATTTTATAATTATTTAAAAATAACTTTAATATTATTTGATTAAAAATTAGTCAGTTATATTCTGATATAAGTTAAAAATTTAAATTTTTTAAAATTTTAAAGGTGTAATGAGACTAAAATTCATAATTTTTCGACCTTTTATATATTTATACCAAATTTTAAAATTTGACAAATCTAGTCCAATTTATCATATTATTTATAATTTCTAGCACAATTTAATATATTATGTACAATTTTAACACAATTGTAATTTAATTATGAATTAATAAATAAAATATATACTCGATGTTTGAGGTGAATTAGCTAAAATCTATTATTATAGTCTCACATTTATATAAAAACTTAAAATAGGCAAAAAAAAAAAAGATGAATATAGTTTTTCAAATTAAATAAATTTTTATTTCCATTTTTATATTTTCTTAAATTATTGAGTTTGAAATGTAACTAACTATTATAATTAGTATTTAGATTATATGGATGTGAAATTTATAAAAATAGAAATTAACTACTTCACCTTTGATGTCATATATTGATCAAATTACAATTGTGCTAAAATTATAAATAATTTGTCAAATTAGATTAGATTTGACAAGTTTTAAAGTTTAATATAAATCTATAAAAGGTAAAAAAAAACTATAATTTTTGGTGCCAATACACAATTTTTAAATACCTATCTTATACAAATTTTTTCTTTTTAATTCTTAAAATTAGAGAGAGAAGTTTTGCTTTGAAGCCCACCATTGAAGCCCGCCATTTGAACATATATCGGGAGGAAACTGGGGTAACTGGAGACTTAAAGATTGGATCAGGATATGGATCCATTGTGGACTTTAGTCATCTACTACCCAGTTGAAGTCGAGAGTTTTTAGGGTTTAACACATTAAGCGACCAGAAAAATGATTCAAGAAAAATGGAGAATTCTTGGCCACTGTTGGCTTAAGCCCTAACATTACAGTTCCTCCCATAAACGGAAAAGAATGGTACTTCAATCAGTTTGTCGAGGGTTTACAGCTCCAAAACTTAGATTATTACCAGGTCATCGTTTGCCAAGCTTCAACAGAAGAGTTACAGTTCGTGCTTCTGGTTCTAACTCTAGTGGAAATAATACAAATTTGAAGCTTTCTGGCAGAGAATGTTCTGGTGTGCCTGTTGCAAGTTTTGATGGGTTGGAGCCGTTTAGAGGTAAATCAGGTTCTGTTTCTTTTTGTGGATTGACTCACCAGTCTGTGGAAGCTGGAAAATTGGTTTCAGCTCCTTTCAATGATGAAGACAACGGTTCATTTCTCTGGGTTTTGGGACCGGTCGCATTAATATCATCTCTGATTGTTCCCCAGTTCTTTCTTGCTAATACAATCGATGCTTTCATTAAGGATGCGACTTTCGCAGGTTTTTCTTATCAAACTTAAATCCTCCTTTCACGAAATAATTAGTGCATTCCCCTCTGTAGCATTTTGATTGATCACTTTGATATTCTGAACCTATTTTACCAGAACATGAAGTATGGATTCCTGTGAATTATGATGGCTGTTCTATGTTAATTGCATCCTTAAACATATTTGTACTGTGTTTGGATGTGCAGAAATTGTGGCATCGTTGTCTTCTGAGGCAATGTTTTACATTGGTCTATCAACATTCCTACTTGTCACTGATAGAATTCAGCGGCCATATCTGCAATTTAGCCCCAGAAGATGGGGTCTCATCACAGGGCTGAAAGGGTACTTGACATCCGCCTTCTTTATCATGGGCTTTAAGGTCTTCGTCCCTCTTTTTGTTGTGTATATAACCTGGCCAGTGCTTCGCCTGCCTGCCTTGGTTGCTGTACTGCCCTTCTTAGTTGGCTGCATTGTTCAACGTGTTTTTGAGATTCGTGTGGACCAGCGGGCGTCATCTTGCTGGCCTCTAATCCCCATAATTTTTGAGGTATGGGTTGTGTGTATCGATTATAATCTTTCACTCTGAAGTCAGAATATGTTTTTATTATTTGAATTGTTTTGGCAGGTTTACAGAATATATCAATTAACCAAAGCCGCCCATTTTATCGAGAAATTGATGTTCTCTTTGAAGGGGCTTCCTGAATCTGCACAGTTGTTGGAAACAAACAATGCCTTGATTGTTATGATAGTGACCTTCCAAGTCCTTGGAGTGGTTTGCCTCTGGTCATTGTTGACCTTCTTCTTAAGGCTCTTTCCTTCTAGACCTGTAGCTGAGAACTATTAATGTTTGTAATGGTTAATCATTTTATGTTCTGTTTCGTGGTCTTCTTGATCATTCATCATATGCATGGTACAAATAATAGAAGAGGCAACGATCACAATTTTAACGATTGTCAATAGAGTTACGCAACCAGTTCCACTTTAATACTAAATCAGGTTTATCAAGCATTAGCAATACTCTGTGCAAGTTGATTTGTGAGCTAAATTTCCAAACGCAGGAGGCTTTATAATCTTTCTTATTAAGCTTATTATAGATGCTAGCTTTGTTACTCTTATTTCGACTGGATTTCAAGCACACATTTTAAATAGATACCATGTTGGTGTTGGCGTATGAGCCAAACAAACAACATGATTTTGACCTCTTAGACGCAATTTAGCGATATGTTATTAGAAGCATTTCATTTTTCATTTTTTTCCCAAGATTTGCCTACTTTTTATAAGTCCATCTTTTTTTTTTTTTGCTCTTCACTAGAAAATTTTAAAAAACCATATACTTATAAATTTACCACAGTATCAGTAGGCAGTAGCCATACTTACAAACCCGTTATTTAAAATCCTCCAGTGCGCTCCCCCTCTTTACTTGTAGTCGAGCTATGCCGTCAAGAGTCAAAATACAACATAAAATTACTAATAAAGCAAAAATTATAGTACATCCAAAATATGACACTTCCAACATGCTGCATAGGTTGGCCAGGTTAACAGTAAATTTGCAGTCGTCCAAAAAAATGGTAATCTTGCAGATCATGATGAACTTTATAAGCGTGAAGGATATCACCATCACTAACACATTCGAAAAAAAAAAAAAAGAGAAATGCTGCCAATGATACCCCAATTAATTTCTCATCCATCAGTGAGCTTTTTCTCGTTTCTTCTCCAAATACTCCAAAATAGATGTGGTTTTATGACAGATTTTAAGCTGAAAGACTTCAGAAAACTCTCTAATCAAAGATTTGTAAGTAACATCAATCAGCTTGAGATCATCTAATTGGTGCATATCTACATTTTGACATCCATTACATGATTTAACTTCCTGCAGCAACCCCTTGATGCTTCCAACCATTCGGTTCCTGATCCCACATGGAACTATCCAATCAAAAGGAGTCAAATCTGTGGTGACATTCAGTGCCAAACCATGATAAGTTATCCAGTGGGACACTCTTATCCCAATTGCTGCCAGTTTCTGATCCCCTGAAGCAGAAATTTGAACAGAGTGATCAGCAGAATGCTAAAACATAAAGGCGATTCTTGAGAATCCCTCTCCACTCACATGCACAAGTTAGCTAGAGCTATGAAAACCTTGCAAGTTAACAATATAAGCAAACCTCATAGCAAGTTAACAATATAAGCAAAACTAAAAGGAACCACAAAATAAAAACAAAGGGAGCTACACAACAGTGCCTGAACACTTGCAGGGTGCATCGTATCATCAACTCATTCCACTCCATATCCCTTTTCATCTCATAAACTCATTTCAGTTTTCTTTGACAGGCGATGAACTAAGTACATGGGAACAAATGAACCTTCAACCAATGCAGCAACCTAAAGCTGGAATTTCACTAAAGCAAATATTTACACTGAAACAAATAACAAAGACCAGAACTAACCCCCAACTACCAGAGAGGTTTGCGTCCAGTTGGTTTCTGTTTCCATATCAAGATTTCACATATTCCAAAAAAATGGTGTACAAGTACCCATGTTAACACATCTCTTTTATTTTTTTTTTTACATAATATTTTATCACATACAGAATTTACTTTATAAAAAAAAAAAAAAAAGTTCATGCAAGATAACTTTCCATAAATTAAGGCCGAAGAACATACCAACCCAAACTCCAGTTAAACCCTCAACGCGAGAAGCCTGGATAGAAAATGTTGATGAAAGAACACGAATGACCACATCCTCAAGTGCCCTGAGATACCAGTGAAGATCCATCTTGTGATTCCGAAGATTGATAATTGGGTACATAACTATCTACATTGTGATACAGATTCATTATTTGTTAGCCACACAAAATTCTGAAAATATTATGATATTCTACAGTCAATAATTGGTTTACATGCGCAAGTAGACAATTACCTGGCCAGGCCCATGATACGTAACTTCTCCTCCTCGTTCAGTTCGATAAACCTCAAAAGGCGAATCCTTTACATCAAAATTCAAGTATCCTAGAGAACTGCCTGTACCCAATGTATATACAGGATGATGCTGTAAGACAATCAATGTATCTGGGCACTCTTCATTCTTTTCAATTAGGGACTTTTTCTGTCTAACGATTTCTTTTTGCCATTTCCATGCTTCCCCATACGGCACTATCTCTTTACATAAATCAAGAAGCTCACACCTGTAAAAGTCCAACTTTAAATTTATCGAAAGATAAGTGTTTGCGAAAATGCGCAAGACATACAGAGATCAAACTTACGATCTCCAATCAGATACCCTCCCGTTCGAAACTCGGTTCAGCGAGACCGCTTTACGCGAGAGAATATACTGCTTGTTTGTTGGCCACGCGGGGATTAAGCCAAAACTTAAAGTTTCTGTTACAAAGATCATTACTTTTCTCTACGATTTGGGATAAAAAAGGAAAAAAAAAAAGGAAAGGTGTTCAAGGTTAGAAGTGTACATGAGGAATGAGAAGCAGCGCCAGCGGAGAAACCAAGAGTGGAAAAAGAGCGTCGAGTTTCAGTTGATCTAGACCGTTGGACGCAGATTAGGACCCACCATTGGAGTGACATGGACGGTTCCAGATGCAATTGGTGCCAATTGCGGATACAAGTGACATTGTGTAAAGAGTTGAGGCTAATTTTGAAACTTCGTAAGCACCAAACCCTAGAATTCAATGGGCTACTACTCTCTTAAAGAAATGATGCGGTGTTTTCATCGAGAGGATTCTAAATTCCAAGCTGAGAACTCAGATTGAGAATGGATTGTCTCCGGTAAGCTTGAATTTTGATAGTGATTTGTGAAATCGGATGGGAAAATGCAGCGATGATGAATTGATGAAGACCTTTTATTTTCTGAGGCATTTAAATTTGTGCCCATGATCGCGTTTCAATGACTTCTGAGCTGCATCATTATTGCTAATAAATTTTTCTCTTTTCCATTGTATTTTGATTTTAATAAATAAATTATATAGCTAAGCAAAATGATTTGTGATTATGATTTTGGCAAATACACCCTTAACTCAATTTTTTAAAATCTGGCGTTGGCCTTATTTTTTTTTTGAGAATTTTTTAAAATCTGGCGTTGGCCTTATTGCGCCAGTGAAATTCTGCAGGTTTGATTTGAGTGATAATTAGAAATTTTTTTTTTCACCATGCTTTTGTGAAAATTTCTGACTTCTGGGTAGTTCGGCAGAATTATGAATGTGTTGAATGGTTTTAGTTCATGTCATGGAATTGGAAACGAAGCTTGCTGAATATCAAATACTAATGCTGTTTTACTTGATGATAGAATGAAAAGTTACATATTTTTCTTTCTTCAATTAGTTATTGTACGTCATTTACAAAATGGCCAAGATGCTTCTAAAATTTTAGTATCTCTTGAATTGCTTGATGATTGGAAATTTTTAGAGTGAACTAGGAACACTGACTGGACAACGTTAAGTGGCTTACAATTCATAACAACGTAAGTTGTAGGAGACCTTTTTTTTTTTTTTTTTTTGCTGAAACAGGGACTGTTATGCACTTCACCAGCAATTTCCTTGATATCATCTAGGAAGCTATGCTTGATCATAATTCATAACTTGTATAGAACGTCATATAAGTTGCCTTTGTCGTTTGTGAGAACATTGAGGAGGAATAAGGGGTATCAGAATTAGTTCAATGAAGGGCTTGATTGATTGGTTTTGTTCGAACACCTTTCAATTGGACATTGTCATTATTTTACGACAATTCTACGACTCAGAATAAAAGTTGGAAATTTAATCATCATTGGCAGACCTTTTTGTTCAATGAACATGTCACATTTAGGGAATATCTTTTGTGCGTTTCACCTATCCTTTTGTAGGGAGGACTTTGCTAAGATTTCTGGAAGCCGAGTTTAATAGATACAAAAAAGTGATCACAGTTAAAATGAGGTTGCATGTTTCTTTGTGGTTGTAAACTTCAATTTGGAGTGTGGGGATGTAGACGTAGATGTAGATGTGTGCATGTTTATGATCGCAGATGACTTTTTCACAGCACTGGACTGTACTGCAGAACAGTTGTCAATAATTTGTAATTGCTGTCTCATTTCCTGGTCGTACTTGTGAAGGAAGGAAATGCTTACATCTGACGAAATCCCAATTGCAAAATGTACCTAAGCGCCATAATGGCCGTTGAAGAGGCTGTTTCTGCCTTCATTAATGGGCGCATTCGCCGACTAGTGTTCCTGGAATCAACCACGTGCTATGGAGCAAACAAAAGATTCTTCCAAGTTGACGATTGGGAATTAACACAAAAAAAAAAAAAAATAGTTGACGATTGGGAAACAAACAGACGAGACCACCGATAACCCGTAAAGACCCCCAAAAGATACACCTTCACACATGTTCGGCTTAGAACTCTTATGGCCCCACAAAGCTGCTGGAAACAAAGAATTAAATTGTCACGTGAGGTCAAAATTTCAACAAATTGAAACCAAACCAACCTCTCCTCCAAAGAAAAAGCGAAGAAGTGTTTCACGTAGCGACATTTTCAGCTAAATGTGCTTCGGATCTTCTCTTCTTCACACTGCCCTTATAAAAGCGCCAGGAGCCACCATTCAATTAACTCTTTGATTTTTTTGTATCTTTGAGGTTGAGGATACAAAAGCTAAAAACTCTACTGGAAATTGAAAGGCAAAGCACAGGCCAACCATCTTTACCAAGAAAACAACAGAACAACAATGGCAACCACAAGAATGTTACGTTCTTACAGGCCTAATATGCACCATGTCCACCCTCCTGGATCAGCTTCACCTGTTTCCACCGTGAAATGCATCGTCCGGTCTGCAGGATTGGGTGGAGAGAATATTGTTTCATCAGGAGATGGTGATATAAAAAAACCAAAGGTAGCTGTGAAAGCATCCATGGCCACTGCAAAGACCGTGATTACTGCAGAGCCTGTGGCTGATCGGCGACTGATAGATCTTGCTTTTTTGCTTGCAATTGCTGGTAATGCTTTGGTTAAGGTTTTGAGGCCTGCTGTGAACCGAAGGCAGTGGAAATTGCAGGCTCAGATGCTCATTGAAAAGGTTTGTTCATTAACATTTAATCATGCTATTATGAATTGATTTATTCAGCTTAATCTGAGTCTACCGTAATGAATACTGAAAAGGGATTGTTCTGCTGCTTATCATTGTGTTATTTATTTTTATTTTTTTTGGTGCCTTCGCAGGCTATAATTGATTGCCGATTCTTTACTTTATTTGGTGTTGGGGGATCCTTGCTTAGTTCAGTGTTGTGTTTTGCAGAGGTACTACTTTTTTGATAGGCAATTGCTATCTTTTAGTTCACCTAATTTTGCTTGCTTCTGTATGTGTATCTTGCACACTGAGACAATTTTTCACACTCTGATGCAGGGCTGTTTTCTCGTTCTAGAGTCATATTTTCACTATTTCAGTTCCTTATCTCATAGTATAGATCAAGGGCACATAGTGCAGCTACTTATTGAAGCCGTAGGTACAGTCCTCGCATTTTGATTATATATGTTATGTATAAGCCTCAGTGTTTCTCCTGTTAGACTACTAGATAGATGGTTTTAAATGTGGCTCTATTTTTGAATTGTAGTGTTTTTATTTTTATTTTCTATGCAGACATGTTCTTGGTGGGAACAGCCATGCTTCTTTTTGGGTTTGGGCTGTATGCTATCTTTGTGGGACCAAAGGGTTCAAAAGAAAATGGACAATGGCTGCCAGAATCAAACTTATTTGGGCTCTTCTATTTGAAGGTGACTGTTCTGTTTGTTCTTTTTTACAGTTGAATATGAATAGAGTTGCACCATATAGATGAACCTTTTTAAGTGTATATGTTGAAGTAGATGGTTATTTTATCTCTCAGACTCTACCAACATGGGTGCAAGTGGAGTCAGTTTCCCAAGCCAAATCAAGAATTGGGCATGCTGTTATGATGATACTCCAAGTAGGATTGTTGGAGAAATTCAAGAATACACCTCTTGTTACGAGTTTGGATCTTGCCTGTTTTGCTGGAGCTATCTTGATTTCCTCCGCTAGTATATTCCTTCTCTCAAAACTTTCTGTTGGTGGTACTAGGGAGATTGGTAGCTAAAGGATTAGTTTGCATATGGCATACAAATAATTGACAATAAGGAATCAGATATTCTTTTGTTGGTCGAACATATTCTTTTGTATATTCTGCTCTGAGCTTATGCAATGGAAAGAAAAATTCTACAAGTGTTAGCCAAATTATGAACAAGTGGCTAGCTATTCTTAGGTTAGATGTTCTGACGAGGATGTTAGCTTGATGGAGATCATCCGAGAGGGTCGATATAGTACAACCAGAGTAGGCAAGTTTGTTTCTCCATTTTTTGTACTAAGAAGCAGAAGGATGCCTCTTTCTAACCCCTCTATTTATTTTGTAATCTTGTGGTATTAGTTTCAAGAACTAATAAAAGCCCAATATTTCTCAATTATAGGAGGAGTTCTTCCATTCAGAATTAGCTATTAGGAACTTATGAAACCGTGATGCAATTCCATACGCAGTGGCACTAATTAAAACTGAGATTTGAACAAGGTCTATGGCTGTTTTTGATCGGCTCTGGTCTAACCGATAAAATTGGCTTTACATATAAATTTTAATCATCTCTGAACATAAAATAGCAAAAAAAAAAAAAAAAAAAAAGTCCATGGTTGCTCATAAGAGCGCATGCAATAATCAAAGCAATGGAGTAGGTGATGGCTAGCACAAAAAGAATGCTGTAAAGGAGTCCATACAGTTTTGCCTTTTACCTGATATTGAATTTATTTTGGAGAAAGAAGAATAAAACTCATACTACTCATATGTTATAGAAAAGCTGAACGGAAATGAGGTCTAATTTCAGTAATTAACAAAACACAAGCAGAGTAGCTCTAATTAAATACAAATTGACGAACCCAGATAATATATATATACCATTATCACCAGCAATTCATTAGCAGCTATACAAGCTCATTACTATTATCATCAGCATCGTCAGAGCACACCTGGCATGTGTAGGAGTAATAGGGATTGGCATAGGTACAACGATCACAATTCCAATAATCATCTTCATATCCCATGTCCCAATTGTTATCGCTGTTGTTGCTGCTGCCAGCCTCATAAACGCCATTTGCATATCCCACGTCAAGATTGTTGAAGTGGCTGCTGCTGCTGCTACCCTCATAGACACCATTCGCATATCCCAAGTCAGAATTGTTGAAGTGGCTTTTGCTGTTGCTGACAGCCTCAAGGAGACCATTCTCTAATGCTTTAACTAACCTCTCAAAGTAATTTCCAGTCAATTTAGTCAGCTGAATTACAGTGTTCTTATATCCATTAAAATCACTTGATACTTCGTTGTTGAGAAACTGTTCCAGCTCTACCTCCACCAAATTGTGAAGTACTTCTAGTCTAGATTCTGCTTCCCCTTGCAAGCACTCATAGAGTTGCTTTTTAGCTTTCTCATTGTCAGGCAGATAGTATCCATACGCATAGCTCCATCCAAGTATTCGCCTGCATTCAAGCACCTGCATCCAAGCTTTAGTTACAAAGTCAAAACAGTGTTCAGGTATGTCTACTCTCTTGACAAACTGTTTGAATTGCTCGTTCTTCAATTTCTCGAAGTCTTCAAATGCTTTTGCTCTTGATTTCAGGTTAGCATCCCACCGTTCGAAATAATGTACATATTTCTCTAAAAATTGCTTTGCATTCTCCCTCTTCTTGTCCTCCATATCCCAAGGTTTATACCCGTTACAACTCGTATGGTCGCCATATGGACTGAGGCATATCCAGCAAAACTGGTGTTGGCAGGCACTGCATTTCATGGCCATACATCCCTGATTCTTTTCAATGGGTCGCTTGCAATTGGGACAAGGCTTGCAATAAGATATGATGTAATTTGCATTTTCAGATTCAGAAGCATTCTTCAAAATCCATTTCTTCACTGTCTCACAATCCAATGGACGATGACCTTCCTCATCACAATTCCAACAAAAATTAGCGAAGCAATCGCAAGCAACATCAAAGCTTTCTTCCCCATGTATAAACTCAATTATATTGTCACAGTTAGCCCCAGGGCACCACTTTCTGCTCTTACTGAACTCAATATAAGACCTAACCAGGTACTGATAATACTTCTTCCTGTCTTCCTCGGACGCCAATGAATCGATTATGTTTCGATCTACTGCAATTCGACAGGATGGTTCAGGACATCTCAAAAACAGACACCCAACACCGTCATTATTAATGGAAATGCTGATGTAATTTGACCAACATTCATTACAATAAAGATGGCCGCAGCCAGCCGAGCTAATTTCATCTGACGAAAAGGACTCAAAACATATTCGACATATGACAAGGAAGGAATCTTCATGATCTGTAATTGCAGGTTTGTCTAACAATCCTACCTTTTCACGGGTTCCAGACTCGTCAGAAAACCAAACATCTTCAACTTTGCTAACAGACCAATTAAAGTTGAGGAGTAAGACACTTGCCTCGTGTTTTGATATACAAAACACACCAGAGATAGTAGAGATATCTTCCTCCATGTGTCGGTGGATATCCTCTTCTTTCAGGATTTTGCAGTTCTGTGGCTTGTGATCATATTCGTTTAACTCTTCCAAAAATTCGCCAAGATCATTATCATCGCCGCTGGAATAGTCTGCTTGATCCTCCATGGCTGCAAAACATGAATCCGATAAGTGAAAGCAAAATGATAGAGAATAGGGTTTGAGAATAAGAGGATTAAAAGGAGAGGCTTTTACTTTTTAAAGGATAATTAGATTTTTGAGATTACTTCCGAACGAATCTAATTCTAATTTGCTTCTGCTGCCAAGTGGTCAATAATGTCATTTTTTTTTTAAGGAAGGTCAATAATGTCATTGATTGAGGTAGTCAAGTTGTCACTCTTAATTTTTTTTTTTTACCAAAGTGGGGAAGAGGGAAGCCCGTGGGGTTCGAACCCTCACGGATGGTATTCTTTGGTGGGATGCCTAACCATCTAAATTTCTTGGTCACTTTTAATTAAAGACATTTTAAATTATACGTTCAAATTCTTCGATAATAGTTAAGTGATCACTTTTATCCAAAAACATTTAAGATATATGTTCAAATTCTTTGATTTGTGAAATTTATTTTTACCTTATTTATAAGTAGAGAGCTACCTCTAATTATTAATAAAAAGTTACTTACATAATCATTAATATTTAGGTCAAATGACCTGTTTATTAGTAAAAATAAAACTATCTTCTGTTGTGAAGTACATTCAGTTACTGAAAGTGTAGAGGCTTGTAGGTGAATTGCATCAATTGATAGAGAAAACGAAGAGCTTTTTGCTTAACCTTGAGTTTTGACTGTATTTTTACTTTCATGTCTCTTACTTTGAATTTAATTCAGCTGTAGTTTTGGCAGTAGAATAGTGTTATCATTAAATTGATATTGAATTAGTTGTTAGAAGACCTTTACTATTTTTGTGATTTTGGCCGGATTGAACTGGATTAGTCTGAGTCCAGTATACTTTAAATACCGGTGGTTCATAAAAAAAAAAACGATACATAAATTTGATATTTTTATTTTAACGAAATAAAAAAAATTAAATTTATAATTTTTTAATGACTAGTTTTAAATGTCACTTTATTTCTGGTAAACCTTAAGGCAACTAAAGTAGTATATAAAAAAACAACTTTAAAAATGAAAGGCATTAAACACATAAAAATAGTTTTAAAATATAAAAATTTATAAATTTCTTAAAATTACAAATTAATTCTCAATCTAAGGAGTTTTTGGAAATATATGCCCGCATTAAAATTTCAATTGTTATTTTAGAACTTAAATTTAAAGTAACTACAAAAAAAAAAATCAACGGATTCCAAGTTAAAAAAAAAAACAACTTTACTCTATTAAAACATATAAAAAATTGCAAATTAAATTTTGCTTTTTTTTTTTTTTAGTTTTGAGATATGATGTAAATTTGAATATGCACAATTAGACAATGTTATTGTCAAATTTTAGATTTATTGTTAAAATAAATTTTTGGGTGTTAAAAGTTAATTCTTTAAAAAGTTAAAAGCTTAATTGTTATCCTAATTTGATGAATTAAATCATTAGAACTTTGAGGCTATGAATGTGTCATAAAACTTAACATTATCTAGATTTCAATTACATAATTATGAAAAAAGTAATTGAAGTATTTTATTGTGTGAGTGTGAGTTCGATTGTAATGATATTAATTAAATTATAAAATTTAAATTTTGTGATTACTTGATAACTGAATTATTATCATGGTTGCCTTTTTTTTTTTCAGCTTAGTAAATTCTATGCTTTTCAGGTGTTTGTGAACACCCGCATGATGTCTCCTATCATGTGAATGTGATGTGTAGCAGTTGCATGATTTTGTTTGCTATCATTACCACTTCTAGCATACTTTTGTCAAATGTTGTTCTGCTGTGGCTGGAATGACCCAAATTATCTACTTCTGCCTGTTCTTCAATTTATAGCAAATTGACAAGTGCGCCAACAAGAACACCAGGGAGCCTAATGCTACAATAGAGATTAGAGATGAATCTCAATATGTGAACTTAATTTACAGTGAACAAGACACATCTCGCTTTCCAGGAGAATCTCAATATTTGAACTTAATTTTCAATGAACAAGACACACATCTGGCATTCCAAGACAGACCCAGGATTTGCATAGCTGCATCGATCACAGAACCAATAATCTTCCATTTCATCTATTGAGGTTGAGCTGCTACTAGCCCCATTGGAGAGAGATACCACATCAGATAGGCCGTTCTCTAAAGCTGTTACCAACTTCTCAAAGTAATTTCCGGTCACAACTGTCAGTCCACGCAGCATTGTCTGATATTTAATGAAGTCCTTTGATAGCCCATCAGATTCAAGAAACTGTTTTAATTCTTTCTCTGCACAATTGTGAAGCTTTTCCAGTCCATGCTCTGCTTCCCCTTGTAAGTACTCAAAGAACTGTTTCTTAGCAAACTCATTTTCAGGCAAGTAGTATCCATATGCATAGCTCCATCCCAACACTCGCCTGCATTCAACCACCTGCAGCCATGCCTTGGTAATGAATTCAAAATTTTCTTCAGGTATGCCCTGTATCTCACTCAGCCTTTTGAATATCACGTCCTTCACATGCTGAAATTCATCAAGTGCTTTGAGTTTCGATTTTTGATTGGCATCCCATCTTTCAAAATAATGTGTATATTTCTCTAAAGATTGCTCGGCCATCTCTTTTTTTCTAACTACGTTATCAGGGTATGCATTACATTGGCCATGATTATCATATGGAGCAAGACACAACCAGCAAAAACTGTAACTGCACACCCTACATCTCATGTGCATACACCCTTCATTCTTTTCAATCGGTCGCCTACAGTTGGGACAGGGCTTGCAATAGTTTAGTATGTAATTTACATTTGCAGACTCTGATTCGTTCTTCAAAATCCACTTCCTCACGATCTCACAATCCACAGGACGATGATTTTCCTCATCACAATTCCAGCAAAAACTAGTGAAACAATGACAAGTAACATCAGACCTTCCTTCTCCATCTAAAAATTCAATGGCATAATCACAATCCCGACCAGGACACCACTTAATTTTTCTATTTTCTTGAACATAAGACCTAACAAAGCACCGAGCATACTTGTCCCTATCATCTCTAGACACTAATAAATCAATCATGTCCTTACCAACAGCGACCCGACAAGAAGGCTCAGGACATCTAAGCATCAAACAGCCAAGACCATCATTATTAATGGAAGTGCTAATGTAACAAGACCAACAATCAATACAATAAGGATGGCCACAGGCAGCTGAGCTGACTCTTTCAAAGGATTTAGATTCAAAACAAATTCCACAAAGTACGACTGTAAAGTTAATTGAGCAAATTCTTTTCTCCAACAGCCCAACCTTTTCACGGACTCCAGACTCATCAGAAAACCAAGAATCGTATACTTTATTGACAGACCAGTTGAAGTGACAGAGCAAAAGACTTGCCTCAGATTTTGGTAAAGAAAGGACTGAAGAGACTTGAGAAATATCATCCTCCATGCGTTGACGTATATCATCTTCCGTAAGGATTGTGTAATTTCGTTTCTTGATAATGATCTTGTGGGCATCATGATCAACACCATCTTCATGAAGTTTTGATTCTTCAAGAAAAAGATGATCATTAGAGGTAACGATTTCGTCGAAGTAGGCGTCATCAAAGCCATCGCTGTAGTAGTCAACTGAAGTCTCCTCTGATGCAGGAGTAGTGGGATCCCTTGCGGATTGCATATTTGTTAAGAGTAATGGTGTTATTGTAAATGGCTTTGGAAACAAATGGGTAAGTAATTGAAGTGGGCCTAAGGTAATGCGCAAAGAGAAAGACGAAGAAAGTGTTAGATTAAAGTATGAAGCCTTAACTAGTAAGATAAGATAATATATTTTCAAAAAAAAAAAAAAAAAAAAACTAGTAAGATAATATTATATTCGATACGCAGAGCAGATTGCTGTTTGATGATAAGAAGAGTATATGCGTAGTTGGTGCTGCACATGTATTGACCAAGGAGCGAGAAATTTTATAATGATACTGATTTTTAACGAGTTGAAAGAACAAATTTATAATGTTAAGTCATCTAGTGTTTATTCATATAATTTAATTTTTATTATTTTAATTAAATATTTAATTTTTATTAATTTATCTTTCTAACTCATCAAAAAGTCAGATATACTGTATCTTCCAATGAGTTTAGCCTATTATTTTCTCCACTAACTCCTCCATTTTCTTTTCGCATTTAATTCTATTAAAATAAAAATACGGTTAAAGCTTGAAATTTCAATGCAATTGGATATCATCTGAATGATCTACAACGAATTTTTGACCTTGACTATTAATTAAATATCTTTTGAAATTGGGTCTATGAGATTCGTACATAATTATTATTAATTCATGTTTCTTTTTTTTAAAAAAATAACTTGAAATTCCTTTTAATATTTAATTTTTGTTAGTCATTTTACCCTTTCTGTTTAAAATTTTAAAGAAATACTGAAAATATTTTGTTAATAATTAAATATTTATATTCACATAAACTTTCAAAATTACCCCTCAACCATTTTTTCTTCACCTGCTTTTTCCTTCAACCTTTTTTTTTAAATTTTTTTTTAACATCTCAATTAACCTTTTAATTCCTCCAACCTTTCTTTTTTCTACTCGCCGTATTCTTCACCATCGTCTCTATTCCTACTTTCATTCTCACTATAATTCTCTTCCTTGTTTTTCTTATAGTCATCATTATTACAGCTCCAAATGTTGGTTGGGTACTTAAACTAATGATAGGAAAATCTCTTTTTTTTTTTTTCCTCTTAATGTGAAATTAATTTGATTTTGGTGGGTTTTTTCTTGGTTTTAGTTATCCTTTTTTAACTCTTATGAACTAAAAGTGGTGAATAAAGAATTTTGTTAGTACTCAGTGGACAACTTTAGATGTTAGAGAAGTTTCAAGGATTTTTTGGCATTAAAAAAAAAAGAAAGAAATTTCAAATTTTGTTTACGGTAAAGAATGATATATAAGGACATGTTAAAAATTTGATATGCTAAGCTAGGGGTGTACACGGGTTGGAGATATTTGGAAATTTAAAATTTCCGGAATCGTATTAAATTTCAAAAATTTTAAAAATAAAATTTTTAGTATCAGTACCAAATTTAAAATTTTCCATACCGGTACCATCTCATTTTTCAAGACGGTTCGGTACGGTATGTCGATTCTTTCGAAAACGAATCGATATAATTCGGTTCAAAACGGAGATCCGGAGATTTATATTATATACAAATTTATATTATTAATTGAGTTGATATTTATTATTAAAAAAATAAGAATGTATTAATTTTTGTAATTAATACAATATAAACTATTATTGAAAAAAAAATATAAACCATTAAAAAAGCATTATCGTTATATATTTAATACTTAAAAACCATTAAAAAATACAATAAAAACCATAAAAATAAAAAATCTCTGCAAATCATTATAGTTATATGTTTGCCCAAATGGCTTTTATTTTATTTATTTGGAAGATCGCTATTTACTTTAATGAAAATGATGCAGTTTTAGACAAAATTACATTATTTTGATTATCTATTATTTAATTCAATAATTTTAAATAATATCAATAAGGTTAGTTTACTTACTAAAAAATAATAATTAATAAATTATAAAATATAACAATAACAATATATTTTAATTAATAAATTATAAAATTTGAAATCATATATTCTTATATTCATATTTTTAGTTTAAATTGAAATATAATGGGTATTGCACATTTTTACTTGTTGTTGATAATAATAATAGTTTTTTTTATCTCTCATATTTTAAGTTTAGATTGTGTTGTAATGGACATTGTACATTTTTATTTGTTAGTTGAATTATTTGAAATTATACAATTTGAATATTTTATTTTCATATATTAAGTTCAACTTGTAATATGATAAATATTTTACATTTTTATTTATCAATTGAATAATAATAATAGTAGTAGTAGTAGTATTAATGATAATTAATGATAATGCAATTAATAAAAATACTTTATTAACAATTTATTTACTATATTTTTAACACAAAACATATTAATTTTTATCATATATTATAATTATACATATGTTACTTAGTAATAATATATTACTTGATATTATAATGAAAAAGTATATAATTAAGTTTACAATTATTTATTATTATTTATACATTAATTATTAAATTAAAATCGATACTATATTTGGTTTTTGATTCGGTATGATTTCGATACAGTTCTCGATTCAATTTTTTATAAATCTCCAGTACCATATTAAATTCATTATAAAAATTAGTTCGGTTTAATTCGGAGTTAAATTATTTAGTTCAATACAGTTTTAATGTCTTTTAATTCGATATTTCGGTTTAATTCGATATTTTTTCCATCTCGTATTCAACCCTATGCTAAGCATTCTACTAGTTCTTTTGTAATTGTCAATTCATATTTTTAGGCTTTAAAGTTGGAACTCTAGTCCTTGTTGTCCCAGCAATAATTGTACTCCATGTTATTCATTGCTCGCCCATCTTTTTTGAATGCTTTAAACTACTATCTTCATTGTGATTCTTAAAACCAAATTCATAATTTATGCTCATTAAATTGATTTATGTGACCGGATTAAGGAGAAATATTTTCTCCTATTATCTTTCTTTTACATGTGTCCACTGTTGGGACTTAATATTGCCAACTTTAAATTATCTGTCATCTATTTATATATATAAAGGTGGGCCAAAGGTACAAATTGGACCCTCAAGTATGTGCTTAGAACTGGATTGGACCCTCATATTTTTTTTTCCCTCATTTGGAACTTTTTTTTCAATATTGGCTCAAATTGGACCTTCACACGTTAGGAACTCAAATGGACGTTACAAACATGCACAGCTGGACTTGTGAGACCCACCAAAAGGGTCAAATTGGAACTTCAACTTTTAAAATAAGACATATTGGACCTTTACTGATTACAATTAACTCATATAACTTTTTTTTTAATACAATTAAGTCCTATATATTAATAAAAAATTAATTTTAAGGGTTACTAATAAAAAAAATTGACAAATATTTTTTTAAAAAAATATATAACATAATTATAAAGTTTTTAAACCTATAAAATATATTTTAAACTTAATACTAACAAAAAAAATTGATAAATATTTTTTTAAAAAATATATATAACATAATTATAAAGTTTTAAAATATATATTTTAAACTAATTAATGAAATTTAAAATTTTTTTGGTCAACCATTAAAATTAAATTTTTGAATTAATTATCAATTTGTTGTTTATAATAATGAAATCTCCTACATTGAACAAAGCCAATTGAAAATTTTTTTGTATCAAT
>CATIWK010102809.1:0-12530 GCA_949634005.1 Mallotus japonicus
ATATCACTTAATTGTAAAGTTTTTTAAATTCAAGAAAAAATTAAAAAATATATTTTATAGGTTTAAAAACTTTTAAAACTTTATAATTATGTTATTTATATATTTTAAAAAATATTTATCAATTTTTTTTGTTAGTAACCCCTAAAATTAATTTTTTATTAACATATAGGACTTAATTGTACTAAAAAAAAGTTACATGACTTAATTGTACTCAGTAAAGGTTCAATATGTCTTAATTTACAAAATTGAAGTTTCAATTTGACCCTTTTGGTGGGTCCCACAAGTCCAGCTGTGCATGTTTGTAACATTTGTTAGGGATCCGTCTGTGTGAGGTCCAATTTGAGACAGTTTTGAAAAAAAAAAAGTTCCAAATGGGAACAAAAAAAAACATAAGGGTCCAATCCAGTCCTAGGCGCATAATTCAGGGTCCAATTTGTACCTTTGGCCTTTAAAATTTTATAAAAAAAATGATTTGATTGTATAAACATAGAGCTTATTTGAGTAATTTTTTTTAAATAGCATGTAAATTATTTTAAGAAATTGAACAAAATAAATTACATGAATAAAAAATAATTTACTAAGCTAAAATGTAATATTTTAGATATGTAAAAAGTACTGAATTACAATTGGCCAAATACACCTTTTCACCCCTGAGCTTTTACACTTTAACGTATTGCATGTCTCAATTACTATCTTTTTCTATGCCACATCTAAACTTATATTGTGGATCGACAATACCTCTAGTGAACCATAAGGGAGCACATGCTTAAAAATCGCTATGTGACGTGGAAAAAAAAATGCAAAGTTGGACAAACAACTCATTTTCCCTTTTTTAAACCCAATTCATTTGTAGATATAAAGATTCATTCAAAATTCAATTAATTAAAAAAAGAAAAGGGTAGATCATAAATGAATAGAACCTGATTAAGAGAGGCAGGATCAAGCTGATTTTCTTTATCACCGGTAGAACCAAACCAACAAATTCTTTCACTAGGAACTAAATCTTGAGTAGGTTCAAGAAGGTTATCAAGCAAAACCCATTAATTAGTTAATTATTTTTAGATGTAAAAACTCGATCAAGCAAGCATGTTTTGATAATATGGTTGTTACTACTACTTAATAGTTGTAAAAAAAAAAAAACAAACAAGTTGAGAGAAAATAGAAGGCTGAAAACATTGTTTGTTTTTGGTTAAAGAAGGCATCTTTAGTTGACCCATATGGGAAACTATTTAGATTCTTCTGCAACTAAAGTAGATACTGCTTAAGGCTCAGATACTCCTTCTGTTAATTATAGCTTCCATTTTCTATCTTTAATTTGTTCTACCTTTCTATGTTTCTTTCAAATGGGTTTTACTTCTTTTTTAATGGGTTCTTTTTATTTTTTCTTGAGACTTGAGACTTTGATTGAGTTTAATGTTGGTAGTAGTGCAAAAGCAACAAAGGTGATTTTGCCTCAATGAAAATGAAGTCGTTTTTGTCACCAATATTGCTAATGATTTAATGATAATACTAAATTGATGATTGTGAATTTAGATTTTGCTCACCAACTGCTTGATGTAATGCCAAAAAAAAAAGAAATTTTCTTTGTCTTCAAGATTTTTAGGTTAATCTTGTTGCTTGTTATTTTTTTTAATTTACTACTATTTTTGCATTATGATTGATATAGGTGGCAAAGATGTCAGCTTGATGGAGAAGGATGGTGTTTAAGAAGGTTGTAGATGGTGGTGGTGCAAATAGGTGTTAGAGGAAAGAAGAAGAGAGGGTCCTAATTATAATTTTTTCATACCTCCAAATTACAATTAAATACTTCCTCTTATGTGTTTTTCATTTAGATGTATTAGATAGATATGTCAGCAAAATTGTTTTATTTTCACTTGCTTTGAAATGCGTGGAAGTCACACTCTTAGACATTCTGGTAAGTCATGTACTTAATGAAATAAAAACTTTAACATTAAAAGATAGATGGGTCTAAAATAGAAATTGAGGTATGTGATAGGTTAAAGTGAAATTTGATAGGTGAAATAGGTTAAAATGGAAAAGTTTAGAGGTGAAACTATGCATTCGGCTAATTACAATTAATTTCCAGCCTTCCATACATTCATCTTTACCAGATAGTCAACTACCCAACACTCTTAATAATGGCCCAAACAAGGAAAGGTATCACCAGTAAAACTTACCATATAAATTCATATATTATTTATCGCTTTCTTAACTCAAGTGATTAAGTGTGCATCATCAAACTCTTACTGGAAATTTTTTTCTTTTTCTTATGATCACCAAACACAATAAATATTAACCAAATTAAATAATCCATCATAAGCTAAGGAAGGAAAGGTGACAAGATAATATTTTGCATACATTTGGCTTATTGATTCATACATATATACAAACATGTATATTGGTGATCATCATCTAATATGATATACAAGTACGAGATACACTAAAAATAAAATACAAAATAAACCAAAATGATAATGTATCCCTTTCACATAACTCCAAAATAAGGAGATCGACAATGACCCAGCAACAAACCCAAAAGTACATCAACACTACCCAAAGTCTCATCCCATCATAAGTAAAAAGCAAAAGATCCTCAATAGACACTTAAGTTAGAGTCAGAGTGAGTCATACATCCATAGCGGTCTTATGGGTAACTGTCATAATGGTACATACACTATCAAAATAGTCCTCTATAGTTAGAATATACACAAAGAGATAGCAATAGGCTCCACATCAACCCTCTAGGAAACTAATGTATATGCATTATGGCTTATGATCTATCTAACCATGGTCTCCTTGCTTAAGACCTCATATGACACTAACATCTAATGTAAAACCATAATATTATATGTATATGTATATTATAGATAATAGATTGGAAGATAAAAATTTAGGAGTGCGAGTAGTTTCACAAGAAAATATCCAGTGAGCGAATAAAGAAATAATTATAATTAAGGTACATGATACTCAACAATGGCAAGATCACAATGATAGAGTGTAATGAATATTAAGATACAAGAAACATAGTAACATGTTCAACATCATCCACTAGACATCATTTAACTGAAATCAATTCAACAAATTAATTAAAGAATTTCTCAAGTTATATTGCCTCGTAATTTCAAGCAATTTTTAAATTTTATATTAATAATGATTTATAATTGAGATATCATAGTTCACAATATTTTAGTAGTTTATATGTACAACTATTCACAAAAAACTTGTATCATTATAAGCTTAAGCTTAGCTCTTAATTTTTATAAAAGATTAATCCATAAAATCTTACATTTACTATATAATTCTAACTCAAATCAAGTCGAAAGTGAATATCGATAATTTTAGAGTACTATACCATGTATTTAAGTAATATAAATATGATGGGTGCCATTAAGTACATTGAATGTCAAATATTTGAAATATATCTCTATGCATATAACTCACGACTTGAGTTCACCCAAAAGGCAAAATGATTCCTAACCATTGTCCCAAAGATAGTTATAATAATATTGGCCATTTAGAATGAAAACTGCTTATATGACATCAACTCTATTTATGCATGCCCACTAGTACTTTATAATTGCTCAGTCCTCTAACCATTAGCACTCATTCATGCTTGGTTCGACACTGCGTATAGCACTCAATATAATAATTACCAGCACTCATTTGTGCTCGGTTCAACACTATGCCTAGCACTCAATATAATAATCACCAGCACTCATTCTTGCTCGGCTCAACACCGCACCTAGCGCTCAGAATAACATCAATAGCATTAATTTGTGCTCAGTTCGACGTTGCACCTAGTGCATAAAATAAAAATCACTATCACTCATTCGTGCTTGGTTCAACATCGCGCTTCAGAATAAAATCATCTTTTGTGCTTATTTTGACACCATGCCTACCGCTCAAAATAAAAATCACCAATACTCATTCGTGCTCAGTTTGACACCATGCCTAGTACTTAGAATAATAATCACTACCACCCATTCGTGCTCAATTCAACATCATGCATAACGCTCAAAATAAAAATCACCAGCACTCATTCATGCTCTGTTCGATATTGTACTTAGTGCTCAACATAATAATCACTAGCACTTATTCATACTCAGTTTGACATTGTGCTTAGCGCTCAAAATAAAAATCATCAGCACTTATTCATGCTTGGTTTAACACCGCCCCTAGCGCTTAACATAAAAATCATCAATAATCATTTGTGCTCGGTTCGACACCATGCCTAGCGCTCAACATAAAAATCACAAGCACTCATTTGTGCTCAATTCGACACCATGCCTAACACTTAGCATAATAATCATAAGCACTCATGATGTTTCTAGAATGATATTCATTACTTAGCACAACGGATACAGCATGCTTGGCACTATGCATGCCCATTAACACTCTACGCGTGCTCGGTCCAATACTCATAAGCACTACAAGTGCTCTGATTCATAAGAAGCTTAGTACCAAAGTACATTCAAAAGAAGATATAAAGATCAACATCACTCTAGATTAGGCGAATATAAATATCTAAGAAGTAACTAGGGGAACTTTTGATACCCCAATATTATTATCTAGGCCAAAAATGAGAGCCCAACACTCCAAAACCCATGAGCAAATATAAATCCATATGAAGAAAGGTAATCTACTTTACTTTCAATTAGAAAAATTATTCCTACAAAGACAAGGATTATAAATAATAGGAGTTCAAAGCCAACCAAGTTTGAGACATATATCTTTCTATATATATCTCTAATCTTTTCTCAAGTTATTCATTCTTCCAATATTCTCAATATTCTCTATATTCTATTCATTTTATAGTTATTCTCTCATATACACTATACTAACTTAAGCATTAGAGGTCTTGTGGAAGAAATTCCACAAGTTCACCTTAACTCTACTTGTGCGTATAGATTCAAATGATTTGTGTACAAGTTATCATAAAGTAACAAGTCAACTGTCATTTATCGATTGAATGCCACATTTAATAACATTTTCTAAAGTAATTTTTGACTTTGATTATTTTATTTTTTTTAAGTTGAACAACATATTTATGTTCTAAACATTATCAATTGTGGAGCTAGAATATTTAATTAGTTTGCAAAAAGGAATTTATCTTATTATCTTGAATAATATGAACTTAAATAGTCTAGTTATATAAACATGGTTTATTAAAACATACTACCATTGTGATTTTATTATTGTGTGCTTGATTTAATTGAATTTGTCAAACTATTTCTTAGGTCTTGTAGTCTTTGGGTTAAATGCACCCTGGTCACCCAACTTTCGGTTTACTTCTTTTTGAGTGCCAAACTTTAATTTGTATGTTTTTGGTACCCAAACTTCAATTTAAGAATCAACTACAAGTCACCTAGTGGTAACGTGCTGACGTGGTTTCTGGTTGAAGAATATTCATAAAATACTTTTCATGTCAGCTTTTCATGTCATCGTCGACCTTAAATGCACATATGGTCAACGAACTTTGATTTTGTTTCAATTTGGATACTCAATTTCAATTTGTAGCTTTCAATACCAAAATATTTTATTTAAGTTAAAATTTTAAGTTGATCAATGCTAATCTATCAAGTCAATTATTCTTTGCATATTAATATTTTACTTTTTAATATTTTAATATACATAAAATTTAGATATATTTTAACTAGAATTAAATTGTATGTTATTTAAATTATATACAAATATTTTATTTCAATTAAAATTAATAAATTAAAATTATAACTTAATTAAGTCTAATTCTATAAGTAAATTATTCTTATCATATTAATATTTAAATTCTTAATATTTTTAATATACATACAATTTAAATATATTTTATATCTCAAAAATTATAATATTAATATATAATTTTTAAAAAATTTAAATTTTTAAAATCTATTTAAATGAATAAAATTATTAAATTTTGTGTTTATATAATATTAATAATAATCTCATCATATTAATATTTAACTTTCTAATATTTTTAATTTCTTTTCTTTAATATTTTTTACTTTTAAAATAAATAAAGTTTAAAAATAATTTTTATTTTTATTAATTTAATTGATAAATTAATTTTTTTAAAAATTATATATATTAATTTTATTAATGTTTGAGATATAAAATATATCTAAATTTAATGTGGTTTAAAAATATTTAAAAGTTAAATATTAATATGATGAGTATAATTTACTTACAGAATTAGGTTAATTAAGTTATAATTTTAATTTAAATAAAATAGTTGCATGCAATTTAATTTAAATATATCTAAATTGTATATATATTAAAATATTAAATGTTAAATATTATTATTATGAGAATAATTTATTTACTATAATTAAGATCGATTGAGTTATAATTTTTATTTAAATAAAATATTTGATATTAAAAAATACAATTTGAAATTGAGTACCCGAATTGAAACAAAATCGAAGTTCAGTGATCATATAGACATCTAAGGTCAAAGATGATGTGGCTGCTGACATGGAGAATATTCGATGAATATTCTTCAACCAGTGACATGGAGAATATTTGATGAATATTCTTTAACTGGTGACCATGTCAGCACATTACCATTATAGTGACTAGTGGTTGATACTTAAATTGAAGTTTGGATACGAAAAAGATACAAATTAAAATTTGATATCCAAAATGAAATAAATCGAAAGTTAGGTGATCACGGGTGCATTTAACCAGCAGTCTTCTCTACCTCTAAGTTATGTTTTCTTTTGGGATCTTTATAAAAATGTCCTAAAAAGTCAGCTTAACAACAAAAAAATTCCTACCTTTTATTAATTACTAATTTGTCCTAAAACTAAAGATAATTGCTCGCTTTTCCTCTTGTCTCAACAACAATTATGCAAGTCTTCTTCTTCTTCTTTTTTATTTTTTTCCCTCACACCTTCTTACATTACTATTCTTCTTCAAGCCTCCATTACCACGTCCTCCTCATTCACTTGCTCTTCCTTCTTCACCACCACCAATCTTCTTCTAATCTCTATTCAAAAATCTAATTTCCTTATCTCATAACCTAAAGATTTTCTTTTCTTCCTCTTTCTTCCCTTTCTTTTTTCATCTCATAGCCATACATCCATTGTTCAATTAAAAGAAAAAAAACCCATTAACTGAACTAACTCAACCTAATAATTTCTGGCAAGCTAGAGCTTCAGTTTTCCTTAGCAACAAAATTAGACCAAACAATTTTTTTTAATAAAGCCATTGATAAAGAACCCAATTGTCACCTATTCAGATTTGGCAGTAGGTTTCTTAACTGAGATGGGTTTATCATCATCATTATCATCATCCTTCTCTTCCATCTCGATTTTAGGCATCTTGGGGTGAGAAACTGTGGAATTTTTACTTTTACTAAAAGGAACGTCAAAATAAAATGATTAAATAATTTTGTTTTCTTTTATTGTTTAAATTAAAATCGAGATGGGTTTTAACTCTTTTATCATTTGTTTTGTTTTATTATATATTTGATTGTCTTTTTTTGTTTCGTTTTGTTCTTTTTATAAATTCTTTTCAAATGTTTTTCTTTCTTAGCTGAGAAAAACTTAATTATATACTTACGTATGCCTTTTTCCTCTTTCTTTTTAAATTATTATTTCTTGTTTCAGTCATTATTGTAACTTTTGTTCTTTTTTTAACTCATTATCATGATTATTTTCTATCATTATTAATCATCATGAATGCAAAGGAATTATTTTCTCCACAAACTGTTAACCTTACGGATTCTCAACTAGCAAAAAAACATTAATATGCAGCAGCTGTTCTCAGTTCTCCTATTTCTTCTAGCGAATGTCCAACATCTCACAAGGGAGGATATATTGCCATTAAGGTTTATCAACAAGTCTATGATCAAAGATTGAAGCTTTGTCAGAATGCACTAATGACTCGACTTGTTTTGGTTAAAGGAGAATCCCCATGGAAACAATCTGATTTAAAGCTTAAATTAATGTCAATATGGGGCTTATCAAAACCATGGAAACTAATTTACCATGTGATTTTAAACTCATCAGCAGAGAAAAACTCAATCTGGGGAAGAGGATCTTTATCTTTGAAACCTGGCATCATTCGGCTTCAACATTGGACTCCAGATTTTGATCCTGCCGATCAGAAATCAACTAATGCACAAATATGGGCCCGTTTGTACTAATTACCTTGGGAGTATTGGCATCCCACGATCCTAGCTTCCATTGCTAAAGGAATTAGAGTTCTTTTAAAACTTGACAATGCTACTGTTAAGGGAGAATTTGGGCATTATGCTAGAATTTTAGTGGATATTGATTTCATAAACTCATTGCCTGAAAATTTATTAGTGGAGCGGGTTGGCAAGAGTTTTTTCATTGATGTAGTTTATGAGAATCTTCCATTATTTTGTTAGGTTTATTCTAACATTGGACATGTTGAACACGATTATAGAAGGAGAGATAAGCCCTCTACTGAGGTATCTCGTATGATTGTTATAGAAACAAAGAAAGTCTGACAACTAAAGGCTAATACAATGAATTCTATTCTAGTAAGCAGTGTTTTTGAAAAATTATGTACAGTTGCTGGTGATGTGCATTCAGACCAGGGCAATAAAAAATCTATGAAAGTTGACTGCCACTCTACTAATGATGATCCTCGCCAGCTTGTTGCTGCTGAATCAGGGGTATAACATGTAGATGAAGTAAGAGATGGGGATTCTCGGCTGCTGGCTGAGACAAATCGAGTTAATGCAGTAGACGTAATTAATGTTTCTTTGGATTTAATAATCAATTTTGTTCACGGATTTTAACCATTCTTCAGTCTGTAAGGATTTCTATTGCTCTTAATGGTTCTAGTAAAGGTTATTTCATATGTGAGCGCGGAGTTCGTCAAGGGGACCCTCTTTCACTGTTTTTTTTTTTGTATTAGTGAAGACTTTTTTAGTCGTTGGCTTGCTGCCCAGGTTTATGCTGGAGATTTTATTTCTATGGCCGGCTGTAATACTCAAGCTCCTTCCCATTTTCTATATGCAGATGATATTTTAATTTTTGGCAAAAGCTATTACTAGAAATGTTAGACATTTAACTCAGATTTTGGAAATTTATAGTGCTCTTTCATGGCAGCATATTAATTGGGAAAAATCAAAGATTTTTTTCGGGTCTTCTACTCCTAAAAGGCTGGTTTCTTATTTTTTTTCTATTTCTAACATGAAGCTGAGTTCTCTTCCTTTTTGTTACATAAGGGTTCCCCTTTTCAAAGGTACTCCTAAGTACTCTCATCATATTCAGCTTACTAATGCCATTCTTAACATATTCAATTGGTGGAAAGGCCATCTTCTCTCTATGGAAAGTCGAATTTGTTTAGTTAATTCGGTCATTACTATTTCCTTCATTCATAGTTTCATCATGTACAAATGGCCTCTATGTCTTATCAACCATATGGAGAAGGCTATTCAGAACTTTGTGTGGACTGGTTTAGTGTCTAGTAAGAAGTTTGTTCAGGTTCCTTGGAAGCTTTGTTGTCTTCCTAAAGAAGTGAAAGGAATCGGTTATGCTACTTAGGCCGTAGAGACTTATGTGGTAAGCACAAACCTAAGTAGAGTAAATTTCAAAAATTTACTTTCTTATAACCCTTCATCACATGAAGAATTCCACTCCCATGAATCCATTTTGAAATTAAACACATAACTAACAATACATCAACATGTATAAATAAAACTTAGGAAATCTTAATTGCGGAATACTTACAATTTCCTAAGTATTTGATGTAGACCATAAGTAATATGCTACAATGGATTGCTCTTGGTTCAACTCTTGAATCAATGCTAAGCCACCCAAATGTTTGGTCTCTAGCTTGAAACACCAAAGCCCTCAAATCACCTTCTTGCCTTTGATCAAGTGTAGATACAAGTCCCTCTCAAAAGACCCTTTGAAAACTTGCTTTAACTCAATCCCTTACAAAAACCTTTAGAGCATATCTTTGGTATATGTTGTGTTTCCTTTTGGTATTTTACTTTTCCAATCTCTACAATCTCCACTAACTCTTAATGGAATATGTCACTCATCTTTAGAACTCTTCTTAAGGTGATATATATATGTAGAGAATTAGGGTTAATTAGATACACACAAATTAAATATCTCTTACACCATCATCATTAGGAAGCCACCTTGCATGCCATCTCATGACATAGTTAAAAGTGTAATTTATGTAAATATCTAATAAGTGTAGAAAATATATGTAGATATATTAAACACATCTTATGTAATTAATCCACACATATTCTCTATATAACCCACTAACTCAACTTGCCCCCAAAGTCAACTAAACACACACAATAGATAATATCTCCCTAATATGCCAAAAATGACTTTATATGGATTAATGGACTTGGGCTTGGTTATTGGGCCAACTCTTGGGCCAAGCCCAATCCATAAATCAATTGGGCCTAGTTGATGGATTTAGGCCTTTTTAATTGGGCCAACTCTTGGCTCAAGTCTATTCTATCAAACTAATGGGCCTTAGGTTGATGGACCTTGGAGTTGGGCCAATATTTGGCCCAAGCCCATTACATCAAACTAATGGGCCTTGATTATGTTAATGGGCCTTAGATTAATCTTTGGGCCAAAACTCTTTTAGGCCTAGGCCCACACACCTTGGGCCATTAATCCAAGTCCATAAGGAAACAACATATATTCTTTATTTAATACTTTAATTAATATCTCATATTAATCAAGTATTTAATAATTAAACTCTTGGTGGAATTAGGTTTCATGATATGCTAGAATCATTGCTCAAAGCATAAATCCAATTCCATTAATCTTAATTAATTGATTAAACTCTTCAATCAATAATTAGATTAATAAGGTGATATGGAAAAACTTTTTAGGTGTGACTTACTAGGTTCATGTCTGATTGGTAATGAGAATATAATATAAACTCTTGATATTATTTGAAACTCTTTCAAGTCTAAATGTGAAAAATCCCAATTATACACATTTAGTTCTCATAAGTTGTGAGTGACCCCTAGCATCGATATCACAACTACCCAATTTGAAATGAATGCATATGTTGATTCACACGAACCCTTATAGTCATAATTATCGTGCACTAAAATCCCTTCATTTGAAGATCCCGATATAGCCTAAAGTCAAGGATTAATCAAACTCTAATAGCTTTATCATATGACCTCATCTCAAGTTATTTTTTATAAAATATAACAAATACTAGAAACACTTTCTAGCACTGAAACTCTTTTAGACTATGTTATATTTGTCCTGGCTAGGAACTTATTCATCAAGAATAAACTTAGATAGCATAGGATCTATCCCAGTTCACTCCGGGCAACGAATCCCATCTTGGTTGAACACTCATCCCTATATTTAACTGAATAGAGCCACCACACGCCATATACCCATGTGTGATTAACACAAGTATGTAAGTGGTAACAAACTCTAACCACTCAAATGTGGATGACCATGTCACTTCAGGACAAAGGACTATATGCACCATTATGACCTAGACTGTGATTGTTGACAATAAGTGAATATCCTTGCAATCACAAATCTAACGTCATTGTTCGATCCACCCATTACATGAGTATCCACATGTCTATTTTGATATCTCATATCAAGTAACATGAGACTCACTACCTCCCACTATTAGTATCACATACTAATTAAGGAAAATAGACATAGGTGATAGTCTAATTAATATTACCCAAATATTAATTATTTGACTATGAACAATTTATAGCATATGTACTAAATAAATTTGTAACTCATATTATCAACTTTTGATAATAAATTTATTTAACATAATGCTAAAGGGTAAATACTCAAATAAAAAAACACTTTATTTAAATGAATATTTTATTGCCATAAGGATAATTTACAATGTCATTATTTATTACAAGTATGGCACTAGGGCACATCTATGCTAACACACCGTGGGTTGGATGACCCACAGGTGTGGATTGATAACCTATACTCGTGGGTTGCTGACCCACACTCGTGGGTTAGCCCATCTTATGGGCTTTTTCCACACCTGTTTTGCCCTTTTTTGGGCCCAATTTGAGTTTTTGATGCTTGGATGGATATTTTTTTATTTCTTTTGGGTTTCTTTGGATTTCTACTCAGTCCGAGCATGCCCGGGAAGACTCCTGAAGGAGTTTTCCCCCTATCTGACTGACAGAAATCCTTCATCATCTAATTTTTGGGGAACCGCCAAAATTTGAGCATCAATAGTAATATGGTTTTATTTATTTATTTTGTTTTATTGGTTTTTTTATTTATTTGAGGTTTTTTTTTTTGTGTTTCGCCTTTTTTATTGTTGTTTTCTTTAGTTATATTTTGTTATTTTAGTGTTATTTTAGGTTTTTTTTCTTTTGGTGAAACTACTATTTTTATTTTTGGTTTTCTTAGTTGTTTTTTAATGAGTTGTTTTAGTGGTTTTTTACTTGTTGTTTCAATTTTTTTATGTTATTTGATTGTTTATTATTATTTTTGTTGTTTTCTGGTCATTTTTGTGATTTTTTAGTTTTTTTAGGTTTTGTTATTTTTTTTGGTTATTTTAGC
>CATIWK010102839.1:0-17762 GCA_949634005.1 Mallotus japonicus
CTTTGTCCTTTTTCTGGACATTCTAGTGGTTCTCCCACCTTTTTTGGTGGATGCTGTGAGTTTGTTGTTTTCTGGTTTCAGTTATCAACCTTCATTTTTTAGTTATAGTTTTACTGAAGGTTATTATGATTATTTGTTTGTATCAGTCTTTATAATAACCTTATTTCAGTAATACTATTTTTATGTTTGTTTCTCAAAAAAAAAAACCTAATTTCACTTTTAGAGATTACAATAATGTGCTACAAATTAAGCAAATTGATTGATGGAAGTGATAAAAAGTAAGCACCATAAGTGTTTTTTTTTTAGGTTTTTACAACAATATATATTTTTATTTTATAATTAACAAGCTAAAGGAGTATTGAATAGCTTGATTGATACTTGGAAAAGAAGTCTAATTTAGTGACCTTTTTACAAAAAAGTTATCTAAATCAGTGAAAAGATGTTGAATGTTTATCTAAAAAATTTGTAGAAAAAGATAATTTAAAAAAAAATTGTTTGAGGACTTTATATCAAAAATAATTGATATATATATATATATATAGAATCAAGGAGGGGAAGTAAGGATCAAATTCTTAATCTGTAGATGTTTTGAATGGAATTATACTATTAAAATATTCAACTTTCTGCTTTAAATGTTTTATATTTAATTAATAAAAATATAACATATACATTAAATATGATAATAAAATATTAGTTAAATTACTAACAACCCCTAAAATTTGTCCAAACTAACAATTCTATCCTTACATTTTTAAAAGTCAATTAAATACCTCTCAAATTTGATTCCGTTAACTATTTGCCCCTTCCGTCAAAAATTTTAAGAATATTTTGTTAGTCAAAATAATAAATAATAGTCAAAATAATTATATAAAATTTCAAAGTTACCTTTAATTGATTAAGAATTTGGATTGATCAACACGTATATTATAGTTTGGTGACTAAATTGTTAATTTATTAAGAGAAAAATATCATTTAACTCCCTGAAACTTTGTCACCCTCTTACCCATACCCTCTCCTTCACACACCCATCAATCAAAAGCCATCCACCGCCGCTGCCACATACGCCCCACCACCGTTACAAATCCAACACCAATACCAGCGCCACCAGTCCCAAAAAGATCGGTAACAATCAACAATAACGACAACAACAAACAAACAAACAAATCAACAACCAACCACTGCTACCACCACTACCACTATCTCAAAATAAACAACCACCACCATCAACCTATGAAAATCGCCAATAACAAAAGCAACGGTAAGTGAGAATGAGTGCGATTCAAATTATTAAGAGGGTGGAGCAATTTTCTTAGCTAGCTATGGTGGAGTAGTTTTTTTGTGATTCAAATTAACAGTGGCAGGAGTATAAGAGCGATGACGGTTGTCAAGTTTGGGATCATCGATCATCGAGAGTCATCATGGAAGAAGGGTCGAAAACATTAATTAAAGAGGTGAATACCGTTTTTGTTAGAGGAAGGTGCGGTATGGTATTAAGAGGTGAGCAAGTGAATTCAGGCTTATGGTGGAGGAGTTAGTGGTCAAGGGTGAACATTGGTTAATGATTAAACTGAACCGAACTGACTTTTTGAGAGAAGCTCAAACCGAAACCAAATTGAGATTTGGGTGAAGTATACAGTTTGGTTCTAGATTAATCGATATTACAATGAATAATAGAAAATTTCAAATATCAGCAGCACTTAGTGGGTTGTGGCACGTGAAAATTGACAAACGGATTAGGGTTCAAACCCAAACATTTGCTTGGTAAGGGGAACACGTGAGCCACTAGGCTATACCACCCTAGTTGATTCATATTTACCACTAAAATAAATATATTTTGTCTTTCGGTCGATTTCAGTCATACCCAAAATCGACAGTTTTGAAGTATTACCAACCAAAATTGAATCGAACTGCTCCATTCGGTTCAATTATTTAGATTTGGCCGATTTATGCACACCCCTTTTAATGGTGTTGGTGGTGGTGGTGGCTAAAAGAATTGCTACCAGTCGGACTTGTTGTGGAGAAATGCTCTTCACGATGATGATACAGAATCTGCTCCTGGTGAATGCTGATGATGGAGATAAAAGGGCAATGATGAAGCTTTTTTTTCTCCTTTAATTTCTAGTAATTATAAGCTATAATTTTGATTGTTGTTGGATTTGTTAAGTTAAGTTGGTAGATAATGATTAAATTTAGAAACTAATTTTATTAATTATTTAATTAATTTTTACGGAATAGTAATTTAGGACAAATTTTAGGGAGTTGATGATTCACCCTAAAATATTTAGGGGTCACGCATAGGATCACCAAGTACAATTCTGTTCCATGTGTTATTATTATTATTATTATTATTATTTTGGTCATAATGTTCCATGTGTTATTCAATCTCTACTTGCACATGTATGTGCAGGTTTTTCAATTTTCCGTTTGCACATGTGCCCGCTCACTTTTTTTTCTTTTTAACCATGTGCAAGTTTTTCAATTTTCCGTTTGCACATGTGCCCACTCACTTTTTTTTTTTTTTACCAAACAGAGTATTGTAACTTTTTTTTATCACACAGAGTATTGTAACTGGAGATATCACTCTATATATTTTGTATATTTATTTATCTATCAAATATCTATCTAACTATCTATCATACTATCTATTACATTAACTAATATTATTATTATTGTTATAGATATATAGAGTGTGAACTATATTTACCTAATGGTGTATCAAGGACCAAAAATTTTAATTTGAGTACCTTAAAATTTAAACTCATGACCTTAGGTCATGAATACCTCACTCTAAATCAATTAGTCTATGAGTCATTGGCCGCTCACTTTCTTCCATAAATTCATTTCTTGTTAAGATATAACATGTTACGATATAAAAATTGACTCTGCTAAAAAAATAAATATAAAAATTGACTTGGTTTGTCTTCATTGTTTAATTAAATCACATGTGCACGTAAGAAAGTAAAAGAAACATTTACCAAATTTGGGATACTTATACATACACAATTGAATAATCTAATAATATTTTAAAAAAATATTTTTGTATATTAAGAGTTTAATTATTATTTTTTTCCAATTAAAAATGTACAATATTATAAACTTTAGAATTTCACAAGTGGCACACTTGATTATTTGAGTTTTGATAAGTATGAATTTGTTTGGTAGGTGAATATGATCTATGGCTGATTTTCTTCTTCTTCTTCTTCTTCCTCTTCTCCTGACAAATTTGTCCCAGGCTTAAAAAAATCTAATAAAGCAAACAAATGGATTCTTGATTTTTGATTTTTGATTTCTGAGTGATCACACTGGCCACATTAATTAGTAGCCCCACAGAATTCAATTATTAATTTTTCTTTAGCCATTCTTTTTGAAAACTTAGTTCTTAAATAAAAAGAAATTTTCTCTTTTTAAATCAACGGCATAAATTAAATTTTATATACTTTTAGAAATAAATTACTATTTGACTACTCGACAATTCTTTTTTTTAATAGGAAGTTCAATTATTGATTTTTCAATAACTATTTTTTATTAATAAAGATGTCAAATCACCTGAATACCGATGATTTATATATAATAAGAGACCGTCTTTCCTTTTGATTAGGTAAAAATAATTTCACAAATCAACAAAAACATATTAAATCGAACTATACACCTCACGATATCTTTATTAGTGTGATTAAAAAATTTATAGAACGAGGAAATTTGCTTTTCCTTTTAATAATCTAAATTCAATTTTAGAATCAGTATTTAGGGAACATTAAAAAAAAATTAAAATGCATCAAAAAATGTGATTTTAAAAATTATCTGGAAAAAAATTAACCGAAAAGAAATATTAAATTTTAAATATTTTTACTGTACCAACCAACAAAAATTTATAAAATGAAGTGAAAGTTGTGATGCACGATTATGTGCGAATTCAATCATCCATCATATTTTCCTTCCTTTCATTTTCAAGTTGATAGACTGATGGGTTATCTTTCAAAAAAGACTTATGGGTTATCAATTCTCTTGCCAAAGTCTTCAACGAGCAAGTTACAGCCAGCTTGATGGATCTTCAAGGTTCCTTGAGTGGAATGTATACTTCCCCACAAAATCAACATCGTTGTTATCTTTACTAGCTTGCATTATCCACGGACACAATCCACACTTTACGTTGGGTCATTTTTTTATTTTGCTGTTTTATTATGTTTAATTATTGAGAAAACGTCAGAAAAAAAAATAAAGTAAATTTAATTTTATCAAATGAATGAAATGAAAAAAAAAAAATGAGCAGACACATTGCATCATGTATAGAACAATATGTAGATGCCATTTTAATATTCTATTGAAGTCTCATTCGGTTTGAAAATTTTTGTGGGATTAAAATTAAAATTTAATTGTTCTAAAATAACAAATTGAAATTTGAATAGCATATTAAAAATAACTAATACTCAGTTGGTAGAGCATTGTCATGATTAATTGAAGTGATGATCTAAGTGCTAAATTAGTTGTTTGAATGCCTTGAGCCTTTGGCCTAGTGGCCAAGATTTGGGGTGTGGGTTGAAAGGTTGCGGTTCAATCCCCCCTCCCCCCCAACCTTCCCCACAAAAAATCTCCCCACCACTTGGTTCAAGTGGTAGGTGGGGATCCTACGACCCTTGAGGTTCTAGATTCGAAATCCTAGGGATAATGTCCTTAAGGCTTTTAAATGTGAGCTATCCGTCTAGGGCTGACTAAATTCAGCCACGGGATCAACTCTATTTAGAGGTTGTGGGTTCTAATCCCCTCCCCCCCGGTCAAAAAAAAAAAAATAGTTGTTTGAATACATTTATCTTCTTTGTGATCCAGTAAGGATCGAATCGGCATAATTATAGTTTAATAAACTCTAAATATCAGTAGTTTAAAAAAAACTTTGAATACCGTGTATCAAAATTATCCAACTATTCATCACTGTGATTAGACTGAAAAATCACTAGCATGATTAATTTGTTTGATATTCTTAGCCAATCTAGATGATTTTCTATTTCCCTCAACCGTTGAATCACCTTTTCCATTTATGTCTCTAGTTTCCTCCTTCTCCTGTCTGAACTTGATCTTCACTAACTTAACTAAACTATGATTTAATTCTTTCACCAAACTGCTTATTTCAGGATAGCAATTAGTGTTGTTGTTCTCCTCATTTTAGGATAGCAATTAGTGTTGCTCTTCTCATTTCAGGACAACAGATGCGATTAATCATAATTTGCGCCTCTGACCCATCGATCCTTGTCATTTTCTTGCAAACTTTCTATTGCTACCCTTTCTCTGTTACAAAACAACACAAGGTTACCTAAAGGACGTTCTAAAGACAACTTCAAAATATAGCATACATTCTTAACTACACGCAACATATCATCTGTGCAAAATGGAGACCTCAGATATTAGCCCCGTTGTTCATCTCCCTTACAGCTGGCGTCCATGTTATATGTATATCCCATGTTATATGTATAGCTTGTAAAGGGAAGATATTGGTGTTAATATAATTTTTGAATATAGAATTGGGTTGAAATAACCATGAATAAAGCAACATGGGCTTTAGTAGATTTGGGTCCGATCATAATCAAAATACTAGAATTAGTCGTTTGGGTGATTGACCCTCATCATTTATATGTCCTTTGTTGGTTTAGTATATTTTCAATGTGTAACTGGGATTTGGCAATTGACACTTGAAATCCATATTTTTTGAATTAAAAGGCAACAGCAACATCGGACCGGACCGCTGGGACTAAACATTCAAACGAATAACTGAGAAATTAAGGAACCGGGCTAAATCCGCTCTGATACCATAATAAATTTTTGAATGATACACTAAAATAATTGGTTTAGAGAAATGTCAAGAGAAACCAAATCTGTTTCAAATTTGTGGCAAATATAATGGCACATTCAATTATATATATAATAGTTTACTTAGCACTCTGGCACATAAATAAAATAACTGCTTTAATTTATACCTTAAAGATATTGTTTTTTTCATGCCTCAAAACCAAGTATAAGCCATATATATATATATTAACAAAATAAGCCAAAAATATTTGAGTAAAATAACCAAAACAAACAAAACCATTAATGCAATTTAAATTGATTTTTCGTAATTTATTTGTTTATTAATTTTCTTCATATGGTACTATATACTTTTTAAGGAGATATCTAAGAATGGTAATCCATGTAGTTGAAGGGTCTATATATACACAATAATGGAACTTGAGAAACCTAAAACTAAAAATAAGCAAAGTTCAGGGGGGCCTTTTGATGAGGATTTTTTTTTTTTTAACAATTAGGAACGAGCACGGATTAGAGAACTATGTAAATTGAAAAATCTTTAAAACTGTATTAAATTTTTTTTTTTTAAATTAAAAGTAAAATTTCCACTACCAAACCAAATTTGAAAATCTTCATTCTGTATTATTCCATTTTTAGATTTTTCGGTACATGATTTTTGATCTATTAAAACAATCTAGTAAATACAATTTGAAATGAATATTTAAAAATTTACACACTTTCACTACTAAATAACTACATTTTTATACAAACAATTTATTTAGTACATTTTTTGAGAAAATACATCTAAATGGCAATTAATTTTTTAAAAAATCACAAAAAAGAATTCATGTAAAAAGTATGAAAAAAATATGCTTTCAATTTACTTAATACACTTTTTGAGAAACTACATCTTAATACATCATTTTTTTTAAATTAAACTAGTATTTAGATATAATATGCAAATTTTAATTAATTCATTACATTTAATTATACTTTAATTTTATATTCAACATAATAATAATTATATATTATATATTATGTTTTTGATTTACATAGAAAAATTAATTTATTTTATCATACATTATAAATGTATATATATTCTGTTTCACTTCTCAATTCAAAGATCTATAAAAATCTAAAATTGAACCAAAATTGTTTATCTAATTGGATTTGATTAGATAAAAAAAAAACTAAAACTATTTTGTTCAGTATAATATATATATATATATATATTTTATCAGAAAGGAGGGACAAAGCCTAGAGCAAAAACCAAAACAAAACAAAACTACTTAGGAACAAAACGGGGCCAAGCAACCCCTACTCTATCTGCCTGCAAAATTTCTGTGAGCTCTCCAAACAGCACCAAATACTCTTGAGTACCCCTATCATGATGAAGAGCAGCGTTGGCAAGCCAGTCTGCGGCTCTATTCCCCTCACGGAATTTATGATGAACCTGAGTTACTCCAACATCCTGCATCAACTGTCTATAAGCAAACACCAGATTAGCAAAACTTTCGTCATATTCCTTAACTAATGATAACCATTGTACTACCAGTCCCGAATCCATCTCAACTTGCACTCCCATAAAACCTTTTTCTTTCACCATTAACAAACTTTGCATAACCGCCCACAACTCTGCCTCAATAGCAGAACACATCCCTAAGTTCACCGAATACCTGGCTACAAACTCACCTAAATGGTTTCGAAAAAGACCCCAACCTCCTGCTGGACCTGGATTTCCTTTTGAACACCCATCCACATTGAGCTTCAAAGATTCTCCAGATGGTGGATCCCATCCAATCAACCGTTGTTTTGTACCACGCCCACCACTCAGAAACTGCTGAGCATTCCAAGCTCTTTCAACCCCATCTGCATAAGATCTCAAAAATTGACCCACCTCATTATTCACATGGCTTTGGCTATCAAAAATAGATTGATTTCGCCACTTCCAAAGCCACCACACTGAAACAGAGAATAAAACATTCCAGTTACCGGCATAATAATCCTTTCGGTCAGCAACTAAATTAGAGGCGAACCACCTCTTGAGATCCCAAGTTCTTTGGTGAGAAGCTTCCTCCACACCTAAAATACTCTTCCAACATCTTCTAGCATTTGGGCAATCTCTGTGAATATGCACCGGAGTCTCAACCTCATCCCTACACACTCCGCATGTAGCATTATCAGTAAAACCCCGCTTGAACCTTTCAAAATTGCACATTATTTTTCCATTGAGCACCAACTATAAAAATACATGAATTCTTTGTGGTATACATACCTTCCATATTCGCTTCCACAGAGTATTCTCATTAGTCATGTGAACCTCACAGAGATTCTCATAAGTCGAGCTCACTGAGAAAACACCATTTGACATGTATTTCCACGCAAGCTTGTCATAACAGCCATTATCTTCCTTTAAGGTACAAGTTGCTAACCTAAAGTGAATATCATTAGGAAGAAAACCATCAAGCTCACTCTACTTCCAACTATCTCCCAACCTCCAATAACTAGCCACAGTCCGAAAAAGATCAACAGAGGGAATCGCCATATAAGAAAATTCACATAGCGGTCTATCTAACAACCAAATATCTGTCCAGAAGCAAGTCTGCCCACCATTTCGCACATTCCACTTAATCCCTTAACGAAGGACATGTACATTCCCTACAATTCCTTTCCAAATTGGCGAAGCATGAGAATAGGCTTTAATATGATCAATCCCATTCACCCCTCACATGTACTTGCTCGTTAAAACATTAGCCCATAACAGATCTATCTCATGAACCAAATGCCATCCGAGTTTAGTTTAAAATGCACTATTCACTTTGCTAAAATTCCGCAGGCCTAACCCACCATGCTTTTTGGGCTTACACACTCTATTCCAATTCACCAGATGAATGCATTTTTGCTCTGTACTGCTACCCCATATAAATTGTTGACGAAGTTGTTCCATTTTATCACACACACCTTGAGGAATTTTAAGAACTTGCATAGCATAACTCGGCATTGTACTCAAAATCGATTGGACCAAAGTAATGCATCCTGCCAACGACAAACTCTTTTGCTTCCAACCTAATAATTTTGACATCATCCTATCAATTATCCCCTGAAAGAAATTCTTAGTAACACGCCTATGAATGGCAAAAATTCCCAAATACTTACCCATATCATCAGTAGCTGCAATATTAAAACCACTAGATATAGAGCAAGCTAAATCATGGCTCATATTTTTGGAAAAGAAAATAGAAGACTTATCAAAATTTACTTGTTGCCTTGAAGCAACACGAAAGGATTGTAAACACCCTCTAATGACCTCCACTTAATCCAAACTTGCTTCAGCAATCAACACCATATCATCCGCAAATAACAAGTGTGACAAATCCGGACTTCGTGCATTAAACTGAAAAGGTTTCCATCTGCCTTCATTCACCAATCTATTAATCATCTGGGAAAGTCGCTCAATGCATAAAACAAAAATATAAGGCGATATGGGGTCACCTTGCCTCACTCCTCTAGTGGGTTTAAAACTCTCCAATATTTCACCATTCCAAAGAGTAGACATAGAAGTAGATCTAATACATCTCATAATATTGCTCATCCAACCATTCGACAATCCAGCATTCGTCAATGTATTTTCAATAAATGCCCAATCAAGTTGATCATATGCCTTTGCTAAATCAATCTTCAAAATCATAAAGCCTTACCCTGACCTCCTCATTCTCATAGAATGTAGCACTTCCTGAAAAACAATAATATTATCTACTATTTGCCTGCCTGGCACAAAGCTAGCTTGGGAAGGCAAAATAATCTTTTAGAAAAATATATTTGAGACGGTTCATCATTGTTATGGTGATGATCTTATAAAGAACGTTGCAGAGACTAATAGGGCGCATCTGGTTTAAATTATCTGGACTTTTTTGCTTAGGAATGAGTATTAACAAAACCTCTCATATCTTCGAATCCAGTTCTCCACCTTCCAGAAAATTTAATACTGATTGAACCACTTATGACCCTACTGTATTCCAGCACTTTTGATAAAAGCAAGCATGTAATCCATCCGGCCCTGGTGCCTTATATGGATCCATATTGAACAGTGCTTGTTTCACCTCATCCACTTCAAATCTTCTGTTCAACACATTATGAGCTTCAACCGAAAGAAGAGGAAAAGCTCTCGAAATGATAGCTGAAACATTAATGTTATCTTTAGCTTGAAAAAGCAGAAGATAAAAATTTCGAACCATGACCTTGATTCTACCCGCATCCCATATTAAGTCTCCTTGAACATCCTTCAGACAATGAATTACATTTGCACTGCGTTTCACCAAAGTAGAAGTATGAAAAAATTGAGTGTTTCGTTCCCCATCCTTAATCCATTTTTCTCTTGACTTTTGAAACCATAAAATCTCTTCTTGAAGAAGAACATCATCAAGCTCTTTTCGCAACTTAACTTTCAATTTTAGAAGAGATGTCAATCTTCTCCCTACTAACAATCTTTGAACCCCATTAATGCGAGCCTAAAGTTTCCTTTTTCTTTTATAAATGTCCCCAAATACATTACGGTTCCAGTCCTTCATATCCTCTCTTATCCGATGCACACCATCAGCTATATTCCCTTCCTTTTTCCACTTCTCTTCTATAAATTGCCCGAAATTAGGGTGAGTAAACCAAGCAGCCTGAAACCTAAAAGGAGTGCTGATTGGTCTATTTTCCTCTTGATTTATCACAAGTAAGAGCGGACAGTGATCCAAGTGATTTTTATGCAAATGCACTACATAACCTGCAGGGAAACAATGCTTCCACCGACTATTGCAAACCTCTCGATCCAACCTAGCACCCTTCCAATTATTAGTATTATTTCCTCTGGCCCATGTGCATTCAGAACCAACAAAACCCAAGTCGATGAGGCTATTGTCCTGAATCCAATTATTGAAATTTTTTGATCTAGAATGATGACACTGAGCATACCCAAACACTTCACTCTGACTTGAAACTGAATTAAAGTCCCCTATAGCAATGCCCGGACTATCACCCACCAACCTGTTAAAATGAAGATCCCTCAAGAGATTCTTGCGTAGAGCTGCATCAGGACTGCCATAAACGATAGTCAAAAACCAACTACAAAAATTAGCTGACTGAATTCTACAAAAAATAAATTGCGAATGAGTTCTCACAACCTCCACTTGGCACCTTGACCCATTCCAAAAGAGCCATATGCCACCACTATAACCTACTGCTTCAACCCGTACCCAATTCTCAAATCCCAGCTGCATGCAAAAATTATTTGCAGGCTCACCACTATTCTTGGTTTCCAATAATCCTACAATCTCAGGCTTGTGAAGTTTAATTAAATCACGTAAGGTACGTCGAAAATCCCTCGACACAGTACCTTGGCAATTCCAAACCATAACTTTTAACATCATTAAAAAAAATTAAAATGTTTGAGAAACCAAAGCTACAACAGCAACGCCTTAATTCAGGTGACCTCACTCCTCAAAGAGATCACCCTCCAAGTTATCAGTATCTATACCATCATCAGGATCATCATCGGACTCCACCTAGTCATCTCCAGGTGAGAAATCTGCATCACTATCATTCGTTGGAATTGACACATAAGGTATTATAGGATCTTTATGATGTAAACCAACCATACGATTCCCCTCCCCATCATGAACCACGAATTACCCCAAGTTTGACATCTCCTGAACCACCCTACTTTTAATTGTCTTTTTGCCAGTTCCATCACTTACAACTGTATGTTCACCCAATCTAGCTGCTTGATTATTCTGCAGTCTCCCCTATCTAATCTTTTTACTTTTTGGATCGTGTTCCTTATTCCTACTAGAATGAGGTTTGTTAGCAGGCAACAAGCCTTGAGTGGACTTTTGATTTCTACTTTCAGGTAAATCATGGACCTGAACATTGGGCCCTCTTTCTCTTGGCCCAGACTTACCTCCCCTCATATAATTACCCACATACCTCCTCTCATGCCCATGCACTTCTTTATGCCCACTTATATTATTTCCCTCCAACCTTTCCTTGTCCTGCACAACTCTTTCCATATTATCATCTTCAAAATTATTAGCATTAAAAATCTCAAACTGTGATCCCTTCGTACCTTCCTTATTACTTCCTTGATTAAGATTCCCAACAGACCTACCAGCACTCCTCGAATCAAGGCTTTTCCCTCCCCCCCTTATATTCTTCGTAACTAACATCCATTGACCAAATTGATCCATTACTTCTGGATTCATCGCCGGAATATCCGCCCTTTCCGGTTGCATCCCTACATTCGACTCACTACCATTACCCTCTTCCGGTGGCTGTACCTTCGCCGAACAAGCCTTTTCCATATGCCCATACTTCCCACAATGGAAACAAACTAAGTGAATACTTCATACTCTACCCGTCTCACCCTCCTTCTGAGCTTGAATTTAGAGACTAGAGGTTTAGACAAATCCAGTTCCACAAACATTCTTGCGAATTTTCCTCTAGACATTAAACTAGTGACAGTATCGATTTTGATTGGCTTTCCAAGTTTAGCACCCACCCGCATTAAGAAGCTATGATCATAATATTCAATGGGCAAACAAGGAATCCGAACCCAAACAAGCAGGTGATTAACAGTCACCTCCTATGGATCAAAATTAGCATGCCATATTCTAACAATGAGGTAGTGATCCAATATCAACCAGGGTCCACCGAATAAAGCATACTCATAATCCTCTTCTGAATTAAATTTCATCAAAAAATATTCATTCTCCATTGCCACCAACTCTAATGGAGATTTCGGTTTCCACAACTATCTGATCCTTCTCATAAGATAATTATAGCTAATCGTCTTGCCTAGCAACTTAATAATGATTGTTTTCCTCCAAGGTTTGCATAATCTCGCCTTCTCTGATTTTGATAATCTCACCGTTGGACATTCAGGATCATCATCTTCGCCTTCAAAACCATCATCATCCTCGCCTTCAAAACCATCATCATCCTCTGCATCAGAAATACCATCCATATCCGCCTCCACTGCTTGGTCAGACATAGACTTACCCATCAAAGTATCGCGGAAAGAAACAGCCCTCACTTCACACTCCATCTTCCTTGATTCATCAGCTCTAATATGTATTCCTTCAACTCTAGTGTCATCCTTCTTAACCCGTTTAGTGCTCCGAGCAATCTGATCTCCCTCTTTAGGAGAAAGGCCATTTTCCTAAGAAACGCTCTCAACTTCCATTTATAAATGTCCAAATGTGAGAATTTCTTCACTTAGTTCTTTTAAGAATATTTTGTTCAGTATAATTTTAATAATATACAATTTAAAATTTTGATGCAATTTGATAATTTTTTTCCCAACCCTATCTATAAGGTGCATTTGAATCGGGGTTAAAGTAATAGAGTATAACAGTTACAAGTGTAATTATTAAAAGAGTAACAATTGCATGTGCAGTAATTAAATTGTTAACCTTATTTCATAAATAAGGTGTAACACATAAGTTGTGTAATTGATTTTCTTAAATTGTTAATATATATTAAATAATTAAAATAATATAAATAAATACTAAATTTTTCATAAACAGTAAAATAAATTTTTAAAATATCAAATAATTAAAGAATTATTAAAAAAAATTTATGATAATAAAGCCACATAATATTTATTTATACATTCCTACACATAAAAATAGTATAGATTAATAATTAAAAAATTATTAGAAAAAATTTCATAAAGATAAAAAGCTACATAATATTTATTCATACATTCCTACACAAAAAAAAAATATATATTTTATACAATATAATTGATAAAGAATAGAATAAAAATTTAAAAAATAAAATTGCCTATAATAGTTAGTTTATAACTAGTTATGAAAACACATATACTAATTATTTGATCAAGATTTATAATATATCAAATTCAAAATGATGAAAATAAATTCAAGCTGTACTAATATGATTAATTCATTAACATTCTTACAAGAATTGACATGAAAATATTTAAAATAAAAAATATAAATAAGTGACAATAACATGATTAAAATTGTAAATAAAAGATAGAAATAATAAACCACCATAAAACAATTAAATTGATTTATAATTTTTTTTTATGGATTTGATTTGTATTTTATTAATGTAGAAAAAAGAGAAGACACGTAATTTACACATAAAATAATAGAAAAATAAAAAATTTTATATTTTTCAACAAAAAAAAAATTAAGACCTTTTACCCTACCCTCAACTAAATTAACAAAAATATACTTAAATGAAGTTAACTATTAATCTTAATATTTTAAAATTTACCAATTAGGGTTGGAGGGAGTTAATGCATTATAGGAGTAATATTTACCCTTTAATTCCGATGGAAATGCACCCTTAAAGTTATTGTGATGGTAGATAGCAAAAGAAAATGGAGAAAATTACGCCATTTACCTATTTTTTTTAAAAAAAAATTTACAAAAATACCACAGGTTTCAATTTTTTTTTCAAAAGGCCTATTGGTGGAAAAAATTTAAACATTTATGGCATTTTGCAATTTTATCCTAACTTTTTAACTTTGCAAAAATGTCCCAATTTCACTAATTATTGGCAACTTTAGCATAAATATGTATTTGTTCAAAATCAAATAAAAAAATGTTGATGTGACATCTGTAAAATGTCGTATTTGCCCTTTGTATTATAAAATCTATAAAAATCTATTGGTATAAAAAAAATCTAAACGTTTATGATTTTGACAATTTTATCCAATTTTTAAAATTTAAATAATATTTTCATTGAAAATTATTTGATTAAATTTAAATAAAAGTGTTGACATAATAATTGAAAAACTAAATTTTCATGTGATGAATTTTTAAATTTATTTTTTGCTTCTTTTTTCTAGCTAAACCAAACAGGCTGTAAGTATGAATTTTTAAATTTATTAATTACCAATGTTTTAATTCATTCTTAAAATTATAATGTCATTTTCCATTAGATAATTATTGATATGAATACCTTCCAACATGTCGATAGGGTTTCTTTTTTATTTTTTATTTTTTGCGTTGTAATTATAAGAAATTTTTTGTTTATTATTTATTTGGGATGGTGATCCATATATATATAAAACTTTCTTCTCATTTTAAAGTCAGATATTTTTAACTGATTTCAATTATTATGAAATGCCTAAAAACTTTAAATTATTACAATGATAATTATTATAAATTTAACAATTTTTCAATAGTAAATTTAATTTTTTTTATTATCATGTCTGTGCTTTTATTTAATTTTAAATGTATGAAAATTAAATAAATTGGTAAAATTAAAATATTTTATTAAAATTTAAAGTTAGCATAAAATTATCAAAAATATATTTCAAACGTTTAGATTCTTTATACTAATAGACTATTATAAATTAGCATATTAAGAAGGATAAATTTGACATTTTACATGATACTAAGTTAGAATTTTTATATAATTTTGACTAAATAACGATTTGTGTTAAAATTATCAAATATTTGATAAATAAAAATATTTTTATCAAAGTTTAAATAAGATTTCAAAATGCCATAAATGTTTGAATTTTTCTAATCAATAAGCCTCTTTAAAAATACCACAAGTACCTAAAAAATTACGGAAAATATTATATGTGTTTTTAGTTATTTTTGCCTTTTTCCTTTTCTTTTTTTAATTTTCATATTCTCCTTATTGTTTTCCTCCTCCCCTTCTTTTTTTCATTTTTTCTCTTTTTTATTAATGCTTTTAACCTTCTCTTTTCCTGTCCTAGGGGATTTGCAAGGCTATTTACTCAGTAGAAAATGGTCAATTGCAATGGTTGTACCCCTTCAACTCTATAATAATAATAATTTTGGCATTTTTTATTTTTATTAGTTTTAATTAAACTTTTAAATCTTTAATTTAATTTATTTAACTTTATCATACATAGAATTAATATATTTATATATAAATAATTTTCTACTTGAATTATTTATTAAATAAATTTTAATATTGGATATCAAAGCAAATTTCGAATAACTCATGAGCAGATTGGCTGGTAGCTCAGTTATAAAATTAAATTTATGACTAATGTGATTCCATTAATAAGAAAAAGGGAAAAGTATAAATAATTGCCCTGTGGTTTCACTTATTTTTGCTTAGAGACGTGTGGTATTTTTTGTGACAAAGAGGTACCTGTGATTTAATCCGTTAGCAACTAGAGGCAATTCACACTAACACCGTTAGAAATGATGAGATGACATGGGTAAAATTGAAATTTCAGACTTTAGCTTCTGATTGAAAATAAATGAAACTATAGGGTAATTATTTGTATTTTTTTTAATGAGTTTATTCTATAATAAAATGATTTATTTTAATTTATGAAAGAAATGTAAAAATATTATTAATTATTGATTTAATATTTTATTAATTTTTTGATATATTTATCTTAATTAGCTTTTTTACTTTACTTAAGGATATCTGTTATTGTTGTTATTATTTCATTGCAAATAAATATATTTTTAAGTTACAAAAAAAGTAACTTGTGGTACTTGTGAAAAAAATTATTTTCATAAAATATATGACTCTTTTTTATAAAAAACTCGGTTCTTTTTTTTCTAAAAAATAATACCAATTTTACATAGTAACACTTTTAATTATAAAATAGCATCTATACTTTGTGAAAAAGTATAGAATTATAAAAGACAATTTTATAAATATATATATATATTAAATTACAAAAATAATAATAATTTTAAAAACAGCAACTTGCGGTAATTGCAAAAAAAAAATTACATAATATATAATTCATTTTTCATAAAGCATGTGCTTCTTTTTTATAGAAAAGAAAATAATATCAATTTTACCTATATATTAACATTTTTAGTTATAGAATATCATTAACACTTTGTGAAAGTAATTATAATTATTAAAAATATTTTTATTTTTATAAAATAAGATATTAATAAATATATATTAATAATCTCAAAAAAAAATTTTATATATATATTAAAATATTTTAAATTAAAATAATAATAATAATTTTTAAAAATAGTAACTTGTGGTATTTTCAAAAAAAAACTTTATTTTACATAATATATAATTCCTTTTTCATAAAGCATGTGCTTCTTTTTTATAGAAAAGAAAATAATATCAATTTTACTTATTTATTAACATTTTTAGTTATAAAATATCATTAACACTTTGTGAAAGTAATTATAATTATTAAAAATAATTTTTTATAAAATTATATATCTATATATATATATATATTAAAATATTTAAATTACAAAAATAATAATAATTTTTAAAAATAGTAACTTGTGGTTGTGGTATTTGCAAAAGAAAATTTATTTTACATTATATATAATTCCTTGTTCATAAAGCATGTACTTCTTTTTTATAGAAAATAAAATAATATCAATTTTACTTATCTATTAACATTTTTAGTTATAAAATATCATTAACACTTTGTGAAAGTAATTATAATTAATAAAAATAATTTTATTTTTATAAATTAAGATATTAATAAATATATATTAATAATCTCAAAAATATCAAACAATAATAAAAATATCAAACAATAAAAAATAAAAAATTATTAATCTCTTCATATTTTATTTATAAATTAACATATACATTTTTAAATAAAATAAGTCAATTTATTAAAAAAATATAAATAACTACCTTGTGGTTTCATTAATTTTCAATCAGAAGCTAAAGTCTGAAATTTCAATTTTATCCGTGCCACGTCATCATTTCTAACGGTGCTAGTGTGAATTGCCTCTAATTGTTAACGAATTAAATCATATGTACCTCTTTGTCACAAAAAATACCACACGTCTCTAAGCGAAAATAAATGAAATTACAGGGTAATTATTTGTACTTTTCCCAAAAAATTATTCATCAATTTGATATTTACTTAATTATTCATTTAAATCAGTAATCCACTGTCTGTTTTGTTGTTTAGTCTTCGTTTATCTATCTAACCTGAAATGTAAGTTGATTTTACCAGTATTTAATGATGATTTGGG
>CATIWK010102888.1:0-20002 GCA_949634005.1 Mallotus japonicus
ATACAAATCTGAGTGTAAGAGAATCTTTCTTACTCAGTGCCCTGACCTTGATTTCTCTGACTTTGACAAGATCACCCCCCAAGACTTAGCCAAATTGACTGTAACGGAAGAACCGTCAAAGAAATCTGTTGCCAAATGACACAAGGGTCGAAAAGTTACTGAAAAGAGCAGCCTATTGATCCGAGTGTTGCTGCTGAAAAATCAACCACTCGGGCGAAGCATTCTACTACTCATTCTGTTGAGAATGTTGACCTTCCCCCTTCTGATGGGGCATCGCCTCATGAGTCTGAGGCTATTGTAAATGTCTGAATGTTCTTCTTTTTTTTTCGAATAGATGTAGAAGCTTTTTGAAGATTAATGGAAAAGTACTTTTATTGCCTCAAACATATATTTCTTTACTCAAGTACAATTTCTCTACTGATAATATTTTTGCAGACTATCTGAATTCCAATATTTGGGCAACTCTTTTCCTTGCATGTCTTGTATTTTGTAGGTGCCCTTAATAGTTTTTTCTATGACTTGATAAGGGCCTTCCTAATTAGGTCTGAGCTTGCCTGTTTCGAAACTTCCTTTGCCAATGTCTGCTCTTCTTAACATGAGATCTCCGACTTTGAATTGTTTCGGTCGGACATGTTTGTTGTGATACCCAGCTACTCTTAGCTTATGAGCTTCTGATACGATTGATGTCTGCTCCCTTCTTTCTTCAAGCAAGTCTAGGCATATCCGAGCATTTAGATTGTTGATATCCGAGTCTAACTCTCCTGCTACTTTGTAGCTTGATGATCCGATCTTAATAGGGATTACTGCATCCATCCCGTAAGTCAATCTGAAGGGAGTCTCTCCCGTTGAACTCCTGGGCATTGTTCTGTATGCCCAAATGACGTTGTTGAGTTCTTCCACCCAGCTCCTTTTCTTTTCATCTAGCCTCTTCTTTAATCCTTGCATAATGATTATGTTCATGACTTCTGTTTATCCATTCGTCTGAGGATGAGCAACTGAAGTAAATCTGAGCTTGATGTCCAAATTTGTACAGAATGTCTTGAATTTCTCATTATCAAACTGCTTCCTATTGTTTGTAATTAAAGTGTGAGGTATTACAAATCTGCAAATGACTTTTCTCCAAAAGAAGTGTTGAATCCAAGCCTCTATGATGGTTAGAACAGCCTCGACTTCTACCCACTTGGTAAAGTAATTGATGGCTATGATCAGGAACTTCTTCTAAGATGTTGAGATTGGGAAGGGTCCTAGTATATCCATTCCCCATATCACGAAGGGCCATGGACTTCCTATTGGGTGCTAGGTATTGGATGACTTGTGATTCAAACGAGCGAATTGCTAACATTTGGGACACTTCTGAACCAATTATTGTGCATCTTTGGACATACTTGGCCAATATTATCCTTGCAGTAATGCTTTTCTAACTAATGAACTTAGGGCTTCATGAGCTCCGCATATTCCATCATGGATCTCTCTAAGTACATAGTTGCCTTCATCTGGAGATACACACTTTTGACCATGGGTGAGATAAAGATCTTCTGTAAAGTTCTCCGTTACATAAGGAATAATGCGCAACTCTGAGTTTTGTCTTCCAAGCTTTAAGTTTATCTTAAGGTAAGATGCCCTGACCCAGATACTCAATGATGGGCTTCATCCATTTTGCTACCTCTTGAGTGTTCATGACTTCTACTTCTTCGATGCCCGGTTTAACAAGTTCTTCTATTAGCTCAAGCGCATTGAATACTAGGTTAGCTTCTGAGGCTGATTTTGCTAGCAAGTCTACTTCTGTATTTTCACTTCTAGGAATTTGTAGTATTTCCCATTGTCACCCTTCTTGCTCGAGCTTCTTTAGGAGCTGTCTAGCTTTCTCTATGTACTTAATCATGTTGGGCTCCTTAACCTGGTAAGTCCCTTTGACTTGGTTGACCACTAGTTGAGAATCAGAGTAAATCCTCAGATGTTCAGCCCTGACTTCTGTGGCCAACTTAAGCCCTGTAAGTAGCGCTTCATACTCAGCTGCATTATTTGTGGCGTTGTACTTAATCTGCACTGCATATTTAATTCTAATCTTACTTGGCCCAATGAGAATAATCCCAGCTCCAGACTTTTGTGCTCCTGATGCTCCATCGATGTACAGCTTCCACTTAGGATAAGATATAGAAATAGTTTCTTCTACTGTCATCTCCTAAATGAAATCTACCAATGCTTAAGCTTTTATCTGTTAACGAGGCTCGTAACTGATGTCGAATTCACCCAGCTGCATGGACCTTTGGACCAATCTTCCTGAAGTTTGAGGCCTCTGAAGAATTTTCTGTAAAGGAAAGTTTGTTCAGAAAATTATTGAATGAGCTTGAAAGTATTGCTTGAGTTTTTTAGATGTATGAACGAGCATCATTGCGAGCTTGTCCAGTTTGGGATACCGTACTTCCGTTCCTCTAAGTATCTTATTGACATAGTAGATTGGGTTTTGCTGGCTTCCCTCCTCTCGGACTAGCACTGAAGTGATGGACTCATGTCCGATAGAGAGATACAAGTATAGAACCACGTTTGGGATTGGTCTGCTGTGCAATAGGGGAGAGGATAGGAACTTTTTGATTTCCTCAAATGCCATTTGGCACTCATCATTCCATTCGAATTTCTTAGAATTTTTTAAAGCTCGGAATAGAGGTAAGCACTTTTTGGCCAAGCATGAGATAAACCTTCCAAGAGCTGTGATTCCACCGTTTAGCTTTTGGAGCTCATTCAATGTCTTAGGAGCTTTCATATGCATAATGGCTTCCATCTTTTCTGGGTTTGCCTCTATTCCTCTATGTGAAATCATAAAAACCAAGAACTTCCTTGCTTTCACCCTAAAGACGTATTTATCAGGGTTGAGTTTGATCCGGTATTGATCGAGAATATCAAGAATTTGCTCAAGATCTTAAACATGATGTTCTAATTAATGGGTTTTGACAATAATGTCATCCACATATACTTTCACATTCTTCCTAATCTAATCCTGGAAGACATGATTTATCAGCCTCAGGTATATTGCCCCAACATTCTTTAACCCAAAAGGCATGACTTTGTAACAATAAAGACCCTCATGCGTAATGAAAGACGTTTTCTCCTGGTCCTCTTCCTTCATTAGGATCTAATGGTACCCTTGAGCTACATCAATAAAACTATACAAACTGTGGTAGGCTATCGAGTCTACTAACTGGTCAATTGTTAGTAAGGGATAGTTATCTTTGAGGCATGCTTTATTCAGGTCTGTGTAGTCAACACACATTTTATACTTCCCATTAGCCTTCTTGACGAGTATCACATTAGCAACCCATTCCGGATTTGTGACCTCTCTAATAAACTCAGCATCTAACAGCTTCTTTATTTCCTCAGTGATCACCTTCTACCTTTCGTAGGCAAATTTCCTTTTCTTCTGAATTACCGGCTTCACTCCTAGGTTAATGTTCAAGCTGTGAGATGCAACTCGAGGATCTACTCCAATAATCTCGGATGCCTTTGAGGCAAATCTACTTGAATGCTTGTTCAGAACTTCATTAATTTCTTTGCTAATATTCTCATCAAGTTCAACTCCAATCCTGACTATTTTTCCCTCAACTATCTGTAAAGTCTAGACTTGATCTACTGGTTCTGGATTGGCTCCCTGCTTTTCTATCTCTAAAGCTTCCAAAGGGAACACCTCCATTTGTGGTTTCACCGCCATCTGGTAGTACTGTTTTGCCATAGACTAATCTCCGAGTATAGTTATTACTCGGTCTTTTAAAGGAATTTTCTTAGTTAGCCTCTTAATGCTTGTGGCAGCATCAATCTCGTATAAAATTGGCCTTCTGATGATACCATTGTAAGTAAGTGGAAGATCCACTACATTAAATAAAGACTTGATTGCTTTTATGTCTCCAGTCTCTCGGTTTCCAAATTCCACTTCCAGTTCCACCAGTCCCATCGACTGGGCTATCCCATCGGCAGAAGCTTGTGATGGGATTCTTGATTATAATCAGTGACTGAGCCTCCCATAGCTTTGAAGGCATCCCATGAAAGTGCATTGACAGCACTACCATTATCCACCAGAAGTCTTTTCACCAAATAATTTCGGATGTATGCGCTTATGACCAAGGTGTCATTATAGGGATGTCGAACATGTTCCCCATCATCAGGTCCGAATGTGGTGATCGGCTTTTTTCTAGATGCTCGGTATTCCTCCCTCCAAGACCTTTTCAATTTCTTCTCAGTTGGTGTTTCTCCACCGACAATCATGTTGATGACTCCGACTATTTCATTATGAGCTTTATTTGTAATAGGAGAATCTGCTGTTTGATCATTTGAATCCCGGTTTCTTATAAAATCACCCGTGCGAGGTCTCGGCAACTCTCAGTCTTATGCCTGAAATCTCGATGGTATTGATAATACTTCCTTCTGTCTACTATTCCCCTCTTTGGTAGAGTTAGCTTTCTGGATGGAGTTATGCCCACTCTATTTTCTCTAATCCACATGAGAATTTTTGATCTGGAAGCATTTAGGGGCGTAAATCCCTCGGTCTCTCTTCTAAATCCTTCCGTTGGATTTCTAAAATTGTTTCGGGGAACTGTAGGCCTTCTGAGATCAATTCTTTCATTTTTCTTGAACGGTGGCTTTTCATCATCTCTTCGTAGTCTTCTGTCCTCATCCATTTCGATTATTTTCGTGGCCATGGACATGACCTCTAAGAAGGTGTGTGGCTTTTTTGTGAGAATCTTATCTTTGTGTTTTCCCAACCGAGTTCCATTCTTTAATGCTTCTATAGCCACTTCATCACTTAAACTTTCAATTTGTATACCCACTTTATTGAACCTATCTAATTAGATCCTCAATGATTAATTGATTTCCTGCCTGCATGTCTGGAGATCGTGGATGCTTTTAGCAGGAGGAACGTTGGTAATAAACCGAGTTCTGAACTTCTCGACTAACTCCTCAAAAGATGAAATAGAGTTCTTCGGAAGCTGGTGAAACCACCTCTGAGCAATTTTGGTTAGAGTGCTAGGAAAGACTCGGCATAAAATCCTGTCATTGACATTATGGAGCATCATTTTTGTTCTGAACGACGATACATGATTGACTGGATCTCCAGTGCCATAGTATTGCTCTAACTGAGGTAGTTTGAATTTGGAAGGGATTTCTGTTTGATTGAACCCTATTATGAAAGGTGTTGTTCCTTCTAAAACACACTCATCCTCCTTCCGTGGTCTTGTCCGAGCTTTCTAGATTACTTGCTCCACCTTTTAAGCTATCTGCATCTCATCTAGGGCTGGAATACCGTGCTAGATTCCCCTTCTGGATCTTTTCGAGCTTCTTTGTCCCTTGTGGGAACATTCAGAGCTACTACAGGTGGTATGGTCACATTGTTTCCTGGAATAGCAACTCCGGGGTTATTACCTTAAATTAAGGCGTTCAACTGTTGTTGCATGAAGAACATCTGAGATTGTATGTTTTGGATCATCGCCTCTTTATCTGTTAGGGGTAGGTTGAGTGTTTGGGTTACTGTGTTTAAGTCTGGCGTATTTGTAATGGGAGTTCTTGAGAGGCTTGCGAAAGGTACAAAAGGAATGGGTCTGTTAGTATAATGTAGGGGAGCATAATAAGGAAAGCTCGTACCTGGAGTTGTCCAACCATGGGTAATTCCGGGTGGCATATATGGATTAAAGGGAATCTATATTGATGGTCCAACATGTTGGACGAGAGTCAATGGATCAACTGGATGGATAAAGGCAGACGGGTTGATGGAAAGAATAAGAGCTGAAGGATTGATATGAGTATCTTATGTTGTGTCTGGTGGATCAATATGAGCATCAGCGGTTGGTGGTGGGCTAGATGCCAGGATTTTAGTTACTTTGCTTGGTAGATGATAATGGCTTTGACTCAAGAGTTTCCTACAGACGGCACCACTTGATAACTTGATTTCCAGAACCTCCGAGTCCTGCGGTCAAGTATCCAACAAAAAGTAAGGTGAGATGCGGGGTCTCCCCCACAAACCCTCTGATGCTTAAGTTAAAGAGAGAATTTAGAGAGATAAGTAAAGAATAAGAGCTTAAGAGAATATAATAGAATAATAAAGGGAGAAGGAAGGAGTATTTATAAAGAATGATATGCTCAACCTGAGAGGAATATGATTCCTCTTCCATGCTGGATTTACTCTTATTTGGGAGGTCTCCTTCCTAATCCGGGCTCTTCCTGATAAGGGACTCCTTCTCCTATTTGAATTGGGCACCCTTGTTCTGCAAGTAACCTTTTACTTGGGAAAATAATATATTGATTAAATAGGAATATACCTATGGGGTATCACTATGGTAACCTTGATATTTAAATTCAAACAATACAAATATAATCTTATAGAAGTCAAATAATTTGGTATTTTTTCTAGTTGTATTAACCTTCTACCATCATCTTTGGTTTACAGATGCATATGTTTTAGATTGATTATAGAAATAGGATAGTGTTAGGAATATGGCTGCACTTGGAAGGTAAGTGAAAAGCCCTAAAGATGGGGTGAATAGGGGTTCTAGATGGAATCAAGGAGGAATTAAAGTTTAAAGGAAAATCAAAAGAAGATTAAGAAAATTGAAAGACTTAAGATGAAGAGAAAAAAAAAAGCGAAGGACACAATAATTTATAATCGTTCAGATTCTCAAACAATCCTACTCCACTACCTAACTTCTCCTCAAGATATGATTTTGAAACTCAATCTTATTAATCAAGATTACAAGGTGTTTTTTAATGGCTCAATACCAACCCTTACAATATAACCTAAGAGTTTTTCAAGACTTTCTTCTCAAACCTCATAATCCAAGTGTTTTTTAGAGGCTATAACACGTACATCTTGTTGATCTAGATCCTCGCTACCCTTTTCTTAGCCCAAATAAAATGTAGAAAGAGAGATCCCATCATCAACTAGACTCAGTTAAGTTGGAATTATAGTTTCACTCTATAATTTCTTCCACTTGAGTCTTTCCCAAGTTATTGTTGTTGCCTTCTATTATTGAAAATTTTAGTTCAGTGTTTTTAAATGCAACATAATTATTTCCTCAACACTCCTAATTATGCGACCTTTAATATACATTAATATATATATTTTTTTTTTTGGAGAAAAAATAATGAACTAGACTATAGCATTTATATGCAACTAGTCATTTATTTGTGTGCTGTGTGAATTGTTTATATATGTTTTATTTATTAATTTTTTATATATTTTTATTAGTAAAAATATAAACTTTTCAAATAAATAGAAACAATAGAATTATATATAACAATTTTAATATATAAAAGTTATAATAAATATTGAATACTAACGCTATGAAGAAGCTGAACATCTCAAGGAGGATATTTATTCATATTTTACCATTGAATTTCTCCTATTTCTTTTTCGCAGTCCTTCGGCAATTGAAGTTATAAGCACTGTCTACTCATTCATTTTTTTTTTTTTCTACTCCTCATTCAAATTGACATGCTTTCAAATACCACACTGTCTATGACTCTCGACAAGTGGACGAATTTGAACTGACTTGGAAAGACATGGCCAACGTACATTTTAGAATTTCGTCCAAAAAAAAAAAAGAAAAAAAAACGTACTTTTTAGAATTGTTCATGAGTTGGTTTGAATATTTTATGAAATAATTTTTTTTCTCTACTTTTATTTTTACAATTTTTTTTAATTTATTTGCATGATAATTGTCATTTGTTTTAGTTATTTTAACAAAAACAATTTCAAACTATATTTAAATGAATAATAAAATTAGTAATGAATCCGCGTAATGCGCAGACTATAAGTAATATACATATTTTAAAATAATTAATTAATCAAATAAAAAGTAGCAATTAATCAAATATAAAATTTAGAGCTTATTAGTTTTTTTATTAAGAGTACATATTATTTTTAGTATGCATACTAATAATAATTATTGAATAAATAAAATAAAATAAAATAAATATAGAAAATGGGTGAAAAATTAAATATTTTTATTTTTAGGATAAAAAAGAAAAGTTTTTTTATTTGAATATAATAGAATGTTTCAGTTAAAATAAAAGACATTATTTTTATGGAAATGAAGAGTAATGTTTTAAATGTAATTAAATTAGAGTATTTTATATTAAATAAAACATGTGTATTTAATAAAAATTAATTTATTGATTTTTTTATAGAAATATATTGTAAATTTTAATAATTGAACACATAAGATTTTAGGAGTTAATGCCGAATTTACGAAAAAGACACTTCTCAAATTTTTGGCTTCATAAATTAAAAATAAAACATATCATATTAATTTTTTTTTTCTTTAATTTTTGTTACCATAATTTTTTAGTTATAATATGATTAGTTTTTAAAATTATTTGATTAGTATTATAATATATATAGTAGTGTTTTAGTTGAAAAATAATACTTAAAAAATATTTGAGTGATTTAAGGTAGAAAAATATGTACTGTATAAATAACTTTAGAATTTGAGTAGTATTGAGATCTGTATAATAGTGTTTTAATTAAAAAATAATACTAAATAAATATATGGTAAATATTTTATTTTTAATAAAAATTAGGATTTTTTATGGTTTGACACATTAGCTTTTAGAGTGAATACTTAAATATGAAGATAGACACTTACTAAATTTTTGACTTAATAACTTTAGAGCTCAGTATTTAATATATATATATATAACAAATTAATATACACATTAATAAATAAAATAAAAATACATATAATCATTGAAATTATATGTATATGCATATACCAAAGAGGAAGATGTTTTCAGTATTTGGCCAAAAGACTATTACAGTATTAAGAATTAAGAAATGCAATTGGTTAATAATATTTTAAAGATAGAAAGGTAGTGAGAAATAAAGAAATTAAGCTGTAGACAACAATGAAAACCTAAATTTTGAGGAAATCTGGCTTCTTGTGCTCGCCTTTGGAGAAGTTAATGGAGAAGTGCACCTTCAGTTCACGGGAGTTGCCAATGCATTTGGAATTGGTAGTGATTAGCTTGGCTTCAGCTTTTGTTTATTTGTGACATAAAACTACTTAATAAAATTATTAATACTAAGCAAAGAATTCAATTTCAATTATAAATCACAAAACCAACAATAAATATGTAAATAAACAATTAAGGCAATAATAATATAATTCGAGAAGTAATATTGAAAAAATTAAATAAAATGGAATTAAGAGAAGAAGAAGATATGTGTTATAAATAGAATAGAGTGTTTGTAATGGAATAAAAATGAAATGCAGATGAATTAGAAATATAAAATATGAGATAAGAATAAATAGAAGCATTAATATGTTTTTAAAAATAATTTTATATTTTTGAAAAATATTATGAATCTATATCTATATATATATTAAATGCTGAGTTCTAAAGTCATCCGGTCCAAATTTTGACAAGTACCCCTCCTCATAATTTAGTATTCAGCTCTAAACGTTTATGTGTTGAATTCTAAAAATTCATATTTTTTAATTAAAAAATATAAATATTTTATTTTATTTAAAACACTATAATTATATTCCATCTAAAATATCTCTCTCCTACCCCACCAAAAATTATATTTTTTTATTTTACTTAAAACACCTCTCATCTATTCAACCATAAATACATCTTTTTCTTCTATTTATTTTGACTCAATATCTTTGAATTGAGTTTTTTTCTATTTTTCTGTTATTCATATTCAAAAATAAGGTATGTTCTTTTCTGTTAAAATAATTTTGTTTATTTTTTATTTTATTGTGATTATATATTCTGTTAATTTTGAAATAATTTTATTGTTTTTATTTTTGTTGGAATGTGTTGTTACAATACTTGAAAGATGAAGAACGAGGGGTATTGGCTCTTCCTACTGGTTAGTATACAAAGACATATCGAATTGTATAGCTAACCAATGCTAATTAGTGTGCATTCAATAGTTTTGTTAGTCTGTTTGAAAATATTAATGTTATAATTATATTTGATTTTTTTAATATTTTTTCTTTTTTAGTCTCAAATTCATTTTTTTTTTAATTTTTCCTCTTTTTCAGACCCTAACTCTCTAATGATATAGCATCACCTGCTCAAACAACATGTTATCCTCAATATAGTTATAAAAATGATTGCTTTCAGTAGTTATTTTAGATTTGTCTTCAAGTGTATTGATTTTTATATAATATTTTATTATAGTTTTTTATTAGCTAATTGTTTGGTTACATTTGTTAATTTAATTTAAGGATAATTTTTATTTATTTATTTTAGTTTTCATCTTATTATTTATGTCATTATATTTATTTTAATTACAATTGTTATTTGCACATTAAAATATATATATATATATATATATATATATATATATATATGAACTTTAAAATATATATTATTTACAGTCTGCGCAATGCGCGGATTGACGACTAGTTATAATAATTTTACACATCAGCCATTTTTAGTAAATACTAAAATTTGAGAATATTTAGAAGTTCGGCATTTAATATATATATACTAATCGTAAATCCATGCAATGTGTGGAATGTAAATTAATAGATTTTTTACTTAATTATTTAAAAATATAAATAAAATAAATAATTCAAATATGTTAATTAAATAATTTTAATAAAATAAAAGTTACAATGAAGTAAATAGTTAATTAATTAATAGTTTTTATTAGACCTATTTGTAATTAAATTCTAATAAACAAAAATCTAAAAAACTAATCAATCATTCAAATTAATAATCAATTTATGAGAATGTTTGAGAAAAAATTTTAATTACAACTTAATAAAAACTTAAACATTAAAAACGAACCAAAGTCACTTAATGAATTACTAATATATATGAATAAGAAATTACATGAATCAACATAAGGGACCTTTAAAATAAAATGCAAAACACATATTTTACATAATTTCAAAATAAGTTTCAAGATAAAACATAGATAATCGAAAAATATTTAAAAAAAATACACAAATTAATGCAAAGATATAGTCATACACACCAATAGATAGCATCAACCCAACTTTTAGGCATAATATATTTGTGGCTCCTTGTACTTGTCATTGTTTGTCAGTTTGACACATCAACTTACAGTTTTGCCATTTCAACACCTAAACTTGCCTAAAATGTAATTTTCAAACCCCTATTAGCACACGTGGTGTGAAATAGTGACTCAGCTCATGTCACATTTTCAGAGTTTAACTAACAAAAAATTACAAATAGAGGTGTCAAACTAACAAAAAATGGTACATATGGTGGCATATGATTATATCATTACATTAGAGCATTTTAAGTGAGTTTAAATGTTAAAATGACAAAACTTTAAGTTAAGGTGTCAAACTGATAAATTGTGTCAAGTACAGGGGTTCACGGATATATTATGCCTAGCTTTCATGACTCTATCATGAATAGATGTGACATCTTTTTTTGATAACTAATTGTCTTGAAACATCAACTTTCCTTATATCATAAAGGAAAAATTGTTATTTGTCTCATGTGTTTTAACCTATTACACTACTTCATCCTTAACATTTGAAAAAATATCTATTCATCCTTATATTTATTCATTCTTGTACTATTTTATCCCCAATAGAAGGACTAATGAATGTTAAAAAAATAAAATACAAGAATGAATAAATATTTTTTTAAAATGTTAGGGATGAAGTAGTATAATAGGTCAAAATACAAGGGACAAATAGCAATTTACCCTATCATTAAATCATTAAAAAACAGAAACAAGCAGAAATCAAATATTTTTTTTGTCAATTCCATACAAGAACTTCTTCCCATATTAACATCTTTTAAAATAGAATTGAATGTATAAATAAATAATGCAAGACATAATAATATAATTAAAAAAGTAACACTTAGAAAAATCTAAAAAAAAAAGATCACCTTAATTTAATGGATTGATCTACAGTGGAAAGAGATTTTTCTTTCTTTAATGTTTTTTGTATTATCAATGATAAAATATGATATTGCAGTGGAGAGAAATGTTTGTAGTGGAATAAAAAAAAATGTTATAAGTGAAGTAGAAGACTATAGTTGTTAAAATAAGAAATTTTATATTTTTTTAAAAAAAATTAAAATTATTATGAATTTTAATAATTTAATACTTAAGTTTATGAGTGAATGTTAAATTATAATACAATTATTTTATTTTTGAACAATTAAGAAATAGAGGGGGAGTGGGGGATCGAACCCATGATTTTGACCTCATCATATATCTATCACCTGAGCCATTAGACTATAAAGAAATAACAATTATAATACACTTGTTAAATTTTTCATTAATGACTATATATATATATATATATATATATTATTTTTAACTGAACAGTTTTGTGAAGTTAATACGAGAAGGTTGATTTCATGATAGGAAAAATGATGGGATTGGTCCATATTAGATTGTAGAATTGACTTATCAAAGCCAATGTATTTGAATTTAATGTGTTCCATCTCTAGTGAAAAATTAATTTTTTTTTTTTAAAGAACTACAAGTTATCTTATCAACGAAGATACGCAGCGCTGTCTCCCACTGGCATTGACTTGTCCACTTTCGTTCATCTTCTATATGAATCTCATTGTCTTCCCTCTTTTTGCGTGGATTCCACATTTGTTCATTTTTTTATATTCTTCCACGTTTCGAGACGCACATTTAACACTAACTAAACTATTATTTTCTTCTCAACAATAGTTACTGTATAAATCCAAATATCTTTTTTTTTTTTTCTAAACAACGGAAGATTACAACTCTCTCTCTCTTTCTATAAATATTATCTATTATATTAACTATTATTATAGTCATATATATAGTGTTAAACTTGTCTGCAATGATAATCAAGAACTTAAGTTTTAATGTTGCGCCGCTAAAACTTGAATCCATGACCTCCAAATTCTGAGGTATCCGCCTTAATCAATAGGTCTAGATTTCATGGACTGTATAAATTCAAATATATATATATTTTTTTTACCAAAGTATAAAAACAAATTCAAATATCAGAGTACAAAAACAAATAAATTTTTATAGAGTGATACTTGATAGCTTCATATAAAAATATACTATATTAACACAAAGGAATAAGTTCCACATGTAAATTAATAAACTAGTCATCAGGTAGCTTATTACATAAATAGGCTTTGGCTGCCCAATCAGCTACCTGATTAGTAGTATTTCTACTACTCCACTAAAAAAAAAAAACAGATCAACCAAGCTTGTTCAAAATAGAGTTTATAATGGGCAGCTAGAGTTGAGCACAGGACGGAAAAAAATATCGAACCGAATCAAAAGACATTAAAATCGTACTAAACAAAATAATTTTAATCTCAAACTGAACCGAAATAAATTTTATGATTAATTTAGTACGGTACTGGATATTTATAAAAAATCGTATCAAACCATACCGAACCGAAAACCGAATATAGTACCAAATATTAATTTAATAAGTAATACATAGATATTAATAAATAGTAGTAAGTAGTAACTTAATTATATACTATTATATTGTCAAGTAATGTACATATGTATAATAATATATGATAAAAATTCATATATTTTTGTGATTAAATTATAATAATAAATTGTTAACAAAATATTTTTATTATTTTTATTGTTATTAATATTATTATCATTGTTACTACTACTACTACTAATACTGTTATTATTATTGTTATTATTCAATTAACAAGTAAAAATATGAAATGTCTATTATATTACAATTTGAACTTAAAATAAAAAAAATTCACATTGTATAGTTTCAAATAATTCAATTAACAAATAAGAATGTAAAATGTCCATTACAACACACTTTAAACTTAAAATATGAGAAATAAGAAAATTATTATTATTATCAACAAGTAAAAATGTGGAAGGCCCATTGTATGTAATCTTATTAGTTTTTAATTAAAATAAGTTGTTATTATTATATTTAATAACTTATTAATTATTATTGTTATTAAGTAATATAATCTTATTGATATTATTTAAAATTAATGAGCTAAATAATATATATTATTATAATTATTATTTTGCTACATAATAATATATAGACATATATTATAGATAACCAAAACGACATAGTTTTGGGTAAAACTACGTCGTTTTGATTAAAGTAAGTAGTGATCTTATAAACAAAAATAAGATAAGATAAGTTATTTTTATTAATTAAAATATATTGCTATTATTATATTTAATAATTTAATAATTATTATTGTTATTGAATAATTTAATCTTATTGATATTATTTATAAGTAATGAGGTAAATAATATTATTAGAATTATTATTATTATTTTGTGTGTGTGTTTATATATATATATATATATATATATATATATATATATATATATATATATATCTAACCAAAATGACATATTTTTACATAAAACTATGTCATTTTGATTTGTGGATAATAAATATAATTTTAAGTATCTATTACACAAATTTCTGAATTCCCATTTTGGGCATACCATACAGATATGTTCCGATAGAACAAAATCTCAGTACAGAACGGTCCCGAAAAATGGAATGGTACCGGTATGAAGATTTTCAAACTTAGGTATTGGTATTAGAGATTTTATTTTTAAAATTTCTGAAATATGGTATGGTTCCAGAAATTTTAAATCCCTGAATTTTCCCAACCCATGCTCACCCTTAATGGCAGCTATATCCCATGGAGGATGAGAAGTTTGGCTAATAGCATTAAACAACTCTAAAGAGTCTGTTTCAAAAACACAAAATTTACAACCAATTGATATAGCAAATGCACTTCCATCCTTAATGCTTCAACCTCTACCACCCGAGCATTTGTGGTTAAGATTTAATTTGTCTTTTCATGTACTATCTTCCCTTGTCAATCTCTTCCCACCATACCTAAACTTGCATGGTGAGAGTCATAATTATAAGAAGCATCAATGTTGAATTTAATATATCTCTAATCAAGCGGACTCCAATGGTTATCAGTCACTCGCATTGAGCTTTCCTTATCATAGAAATCCTTATAGCGCCCCCCTTTATGGCTAACAAACAACGTGAAAAACTTAAGGAAGATCCTCTGTAATTAGGGCTATAAATGAGTCGAACTGCTCATGAGCTACTTAGAAATCAACTCTATAAAGCTCATTCAAGTTTGTATATTAAAGCTCCTTTAATAAATGAGATGAGTTCAAGTTATCCAAAGTTCATCTTGTAAAGCTCATGAAAAATTCCGAATAAAAGCTTGCGAGCTTGCTTGTAATTTTAATGTATTAATAATTTAATTTTAAACATATAATATATGAATTTTATTATAACAATATTTTAGAAATATATTATTTGAATAAAATCATAACTTCTATTAAATATATTATAATTTATTTAGTAAATACTGAGTTCGTCTCTATTATAAATGAAACAAGTCCGATCTAGCCAAAACTCAGTTCGTTTACACCTCTTTTTGTAGCTTCACATGAGGCAAGTGATTTTTACCACCTAGTGATTTTTACCATCTAATTCAGATTAATCTAGAGAAGAGAGAAATATACACATCTAAGGTTATTCATAATGGTTACTGTAAAGGCAGGCTAAGGCTCTCATCAAATCTTTGCTAATACTAACTTTGTTGTGCATCCTAATATTTGTGATTAAGATAGTGGTGTGTAAGAACACTTGAAGGGCATGGCTCTAATTTATTATAGGGGGGATCCCATAGGGACATTAAGAACCATTAGTGCAAAGACCTATGTTGGATGTTAATGTTATGAAAAATGAAGTACATGAGCCATATGGTCAACGCTTAATATGGGTTAGTTGACTAGAGTTTTGTAAACCCTATCTTGAAATGATAGACAAAGAGAATCCTTGTCCTGAGGATTATAAAAATCCAAAGTTTTTTTTTATTTTTAGGAAAAAGGGATAGTCAACACTCAAACACATGGTTAAGTTATTGAGTATGGAAAATTATCTGAGTAGAAGAATTTCTTTAACTTTAAGTTAAAACTTTTTTCTAGTTCTCTAACAGCTAATTCTTTCACTTGCTAGGCAACTCTATTGAGGAATTCTATTTTTATTTGGTAAGAGATGGAAATATTATTTTATATGTAGTTCTTTGGAATGGAACCTAAGATTTATGTTGTTAAACTCTCAAGGATGACACAAAGAACTGAGGAGACTGCAAACTTATTGATTACTCAATTCAAGATTATGAGGAACCATTGTAAAATTTTTCTTCCAAAAATTGAGTAAATGAAAATGGCCCATAAGTTGACTAGACATAGAACCGCAAAAGCATATCCAAACGATGAAGTTCATAGATTTTTATGAAATAACAGTAAAAGTAAAAGAGTATAAAGAGCTATTGAAAGAAAAGAATCAGAGGAAAAATATATTGAAGGGATCAATTACATGCACTAGATTTTAAGTGGAAGCGTTGTGTGAACACAAATCCTGTTAAGGTCAATTTTAAAAATTTTCCCTAGCATGCAATACTTGCATGAAGGTAAGAATCCCAAATAACCCAAAATCACATCACATATAATTTACACAATCAAATGCATGCATGCTTAAATGGACAACATTTAACAAAGATTCACAAACAACCAAAACATGTAGCAAGTCAAAAGACTTACATCTAGGAGTTTGGTAACTCTTACAAATTTCAAATATTGATAGCATGCTCGACAAGCTTTAGGATATGGTTAGTACAAATCTACAAGCTCCTAACTCCTCGAGTGTGAAGCCTCTAGCTCGAAACACATGAGAAGTACTAGAATGACTTCAAGCCTTTGATAGAGCTCTACCTGTAAGCTCCTTCTTTGGTGACCTAAAAACTTGCTAAAGCTCTTTCCTTGGCTTGAAAGATGTAGGACTTATTGCCTTTAATAAATGGATCAATGTAGCCTTCTAGTTGCATAACTCTTCCATAACCCAAACTCCATAGATGATGACTATGGGCTAATGTATGAAACATAATTCTTGTATTTCATTCACATACTCACTACACTTAGAAAGAAAGAAAAAGAAGAAGACTAAACTCTTAAGCACTCTCTCTTATTTTCTCTCTTGTGTTTTGTATGTCTCTAATGTGAAGTGGTAAGTGTTCAAGTATAAAGAACATCCACTAACTTAGTGTATATGTGAGAGAGTAATTTGCAAATGTGGAGATCCTCCACTATTTAGGCTTGAGTGAAACATAAACTATCTCATGCATGTAGATATTGTCCACTTACTATTTTACTTTGAGTGTAAAATAAGCAACATCATGCATGTAGAGATTCTCCAACTAACTAAAGGTGCATACTGATGACACTTTTCCATGGTGTTACTCATGCAATCACATTGCATAGAAAGTACATACCTAGGTGGCCGCCATGTAAGCATAAGCATCACATGCTCTTGCTTATATGGCACCTCCTTTATTAAGTGGGCTTGAACTAATTGGGCTCATTTAACTCTTAAATAGGCTCATGTCTACAACACCAAGTATTTAGACATATGGGCTTTATCTGACACTTAAATAAAGCCATCTCACTAATACATATTACTATTCAAGCCCATCCATCATCCATTAAGCTACATCTACATGGCCCATCTCATGGTCCATATCCATTTTATTGGTGGCAAATATCAATTTGGTCCTTAAACTTAATATCACATATTAAATTAAGTCCTAATTAATATTTAAACATATAAATAATAGTCCTAACCTTTAAATTAGATATCATGATATGTTGGATCCTCACACAAACGTAAATCCAGTTTAATTAATTTAATTAATTAATTAAAAATTTTAATTAATAATTAAATTAATAGTAGTCATTATCCATACAACTCTTGTATATATGTGACTTATTACGTTCAAGTCCAAATAGAAATGTCTATTAACTCTTAATATTATAATAAACTCTTTCTAAACTAAATATGAAAATTCCAGTTAATCACATTTAGTTCCCACAAGTTGTGAGTGACCCCTAGCATAGATGTCACAACTACCCAATTAGAAATAAATGTTATCTACAGATTTACAAGAACTATAGAACAAAATTACCGTGCACTCAATGTCCCTTCATTACAAGATCTTGATATCAGCTAAAGTCATGGTCAAGTCAAACTCTAATTGCTTTAATTATATGACCTTATCTTTAGTTCAATTCTCGATAAAACATAACTTCTACTAGAATCTCTTTTTAGCACTAAAACTCTTTTCGGGTCACTAAATCTACAAGCTCTTAGCTCCCCGAGTGTAAAACCTTTAGCTTAAAACACACGAGAAGTACGAAAATAACTTCAAGCCTTTGATGGAGCTATACCCGTAAGCTCCTCCTTTGGTGACTCAAAAACTTGTTAAAGCTGCCTCCTTGGCTTGAAAGATGTAGGACTTGTTGTCTTCAATAGATGGATGAATATAGCCTTCTAGTTGCACAACTCTTCCACAACCCAAACTCTATGGATGATGACTATGGACTGATGTATGAAACACAATTCTTGTATTTCATTCACACACTCACTACACTTAGAAAGAAGGAAGAAGAAGAAGACTAAACTCTTGAGCACTCTCTCTTGTGTTTTGTATGTCTCTAATGTGAAGTGGTAAGTGTTCAAGTGTAATGAACCTCCACTAACTTAATGTCATTTTACATTACAAAAATGGCACTAGGGCACATCTATACTAGCATATGTCTATGTTGTCCTACTATCAAGAAGTGAGCAATCGTGGGTGGTGGTTACAGTACACAAGAGATAGGCGACATGGACAACTAATTCCGAGTGTTAATGATATAGGAGGGATAGCCTTAGGGGAGCCAACCCTGTGAGTTTTGAAGTTGCCACTAGACCACAACCAGAAATGGGAAGCAGATAAATGAAAACATGTTTCCCTTGTCAAAGATTCTAGATTCAGGGAGTAGCATCTACTTAACTATTTCTTAATATACATATCCTAAATTGCTTATTGCATTAACCTAGTTTCGGTTTTAATGATGCATTTACCACATTTGAATGTTGCTTAATTAGTATTGATTTATTTGAATGTTGGGATAATTGAATGTGTTTACCACATTTAAATGTTGGTTACCTTAGTAAACATATATGCTTTATGATGATGATAATGATATTGATGCCATATATCATATAAAAATTCAAAATTTACATATTAAACTAAACAAGTAAATCAAACACTCCTGAATTTGGTTTCATCACTTCTACCACCAACATCAACATTACTTCAAATATTCCAAAATCACAAATTCAATAAAAATGACATAATAATAATAAAAATGCATAAAATGATGATAAAATTGATTAAAAAAAGAGATTTAGATTAAATGAAAATAAATATATAGGAACAAGAAAAATGAAAATAAAAGTAAATTATAAAAATAAAAATGAAAATGAAAATAAAAGTAAAAGATAAAAATAAAAAGGAAATAAAAAGATAAAATAAAACATAATTTAAGGAGAAGAAGAAAATATACAAAATATACTAAAAATACAATTTTTTAATGAAAATGATTAAGTGGGTCCTCAGAGGTTTACCTTTATTGCATGCTTAGACATGGATGAATTTGGGTTTGAATTTTGGATCTAAAATCCAAAAAAAAAAAAACAAAGATTTTTTGGGTTTTTAAGTATTGGAAAATCAAATTTTGGGTTTTCAGTATTTGGATTACCAAAGAAAATAAGTTAAAGGAAAATAAATTGTTAGTTAAAGGAAAATAACTTCAAATTAAGGGAAGAATGAGAAATCATTTTCCAATACCATTTCCAATGTATTATCTCCTCATTTATTGCATCCTCTATTAATTTCCAATGCATTCTTTATTCATTTATTGTCTTCTAGTTTTACAGCCAAATATTAGAAAATATTTTTTTGGAAAATAAATTTTCTTAGAAAATATTTTCCGCAAATAAACGGAGCCTAATTAATAAAAGTTTTTGTTACATATTTATTTCTGAAAGAGTTTGAAAAGTGTGTGAAAACGTATAAAAATATGTTTATTTTAGATTTTAAGATGTAGATTTATTTGTTAAAGTAAAAAAAATTAAACTAAAAT